>WYDI02042216.1:0-121039 GCA_009867235.2 Psittacus erithacus
GACAAGGGGTAATGGGTTAAAACTTCAACAGGGGAAGTTTAGATTGGATATAAGGAAGAAGTTCTTTACTGTAAGGGGGTGAGGCACTGGAACAGGGTGCCCAGGGAAGTTGTGAATGCTCCATCCCTGGCGATGTTCAAGGCCAGGTTGGACAGAGCCTTGGGCAACATGGTTTAGTGGGAGGTGTCCCTGCCCATGGCAGGGGGTTGGAACTGGATAATCTTAAGGTCCCTTCCAACCCAAACTATTCTATGATTCTATGATGTTCTGACAGTTTCCCAGATATTTGGGATTTTGCTGGAAAATATATGGAAAGCTCTGTGTGTTCACTGAAGTGCCTGACCTACTGGTACTAGAAGAAAGAAATCTATGAATATTGCAGTGCTTTTGAACCCTTTTCTTGATTGCTGATAGTCTACAATTACATGAGCAAGACTTTTGAGAGCCGAAACATGCCAGTGCTTCTTAGAGGCAGTCTAAGACTTGGTGCCTGTCCTGATGCACTCAGTGTGACAACAGACCTTGAGAGATGGTGGATAAAACTCAGTAATGCCAGATATGCTCAGGAAAACAGGTAAAACTATCTTTAAAAAGCAAAATCCAGAAAGCCAGATCTAGGTTGCCTCTGTAGAAGGGGAAGGGGACAGGCACCTACCGAGGACAGGTCCCACTGCGCTTTCTTAGCTGCTGACCTTATGCTGGGCAGACCTGCCATTCCCCAGGGACCTGGGAGCTCAGACAAGGCCATTCTTCTTTTAGGCAGCACAGCGAGAGCACAGGAATCCCATCTCAGGGGTCACTGCAGGGATTTGGTTGGATTTTGCAGCCACAGAAATCTGTGCATGCGGAATCAGACCAGGTTGCTGTTGAAGGCCCCATGACTGCTGTTATACCTTCATGGGCCAGGTCTGCATTTCTCATGCATCTATAACTCCTGGTACTGGGGGGGTGTGGTGGTCAGGAAACAGCCCAAAGCCTTGTTTAACTCAGTGATGTATGCTGATCAGACACCTCCTCCAGGGTTCTCAGTATATTAGTACTTTCCAGTTTCATGTTAGTTAGGAAATATGCAACCTAACAGCATCAACTAGAATGAGCCGCTGGTGTATGATGTTGATGTCAAATAGTTGGCTGTAATTACCACAAACCCAACAAGTGAAGGATGTGTTGCATTTATACTGAGGCTTTTCTAAATATTTTCTTTTCCCTGTTCTGAACCTGTTTACCGTTTCTCCTGCACACCAATAATTGTACAACAGTCTGGCTAAAGCGTGAGATGCTTTTTCTGTAACAGGAATAATAAACCAATTTCAAGCAATTTTTCCCCAGGACTCCAATGAAGTATCATGTAGAAGTGTCACTCTGCAAACATAAATTGTTCAGACTTCAATAAAACCCCCAAAGCATAGAAATTGGCAGGTCCTTTTTCTGTTACAGATATCTCCCATTATTTTGTTACCACAATGGGAAAAAAAGCAGCTTCCAGTAATTTAAATCTGCAAATGTCAATGTGTCTGTATGAACTGGGATTCTTTGGGAAGCTGAGAGCTCAGTCCTATGGGTTGCTTTTTATGTACGCACATAGTTCTGTTGAGTTTTAATAAAACTCCTTGCATGAGTCATGTTACTCATGCACAAGTATGTGCAGGATCAGGGCTTTACATTGCAGCTGCAGGAGAGAATTAGAAATTAATCCAGCCAGGAGTTAGCTGGAAAAAACCAAAGCACCAAATCAGGTATGTGGATTCTTGTGTTGGGTGCTGAGGTTACCAATCAGTAACAATTTGGAGCCTCGTATGCTTCCTGCCATGTCCCCAACATTAGGCTCAGCATGCTATGAAACACTGATGCTGTTAAAGAGTGGGGTGGCTGTTTCCTCCCTTCCAGAAGGGCTACATATCCTCACAGCATCCTTTTTCTCATAATATATTTTCAATAAAAGTCTCCCAATTTTGTAATCAGTTGGGAAGAAAGAACACTTCACAATGTTCATAAGGCCTGTCGATGTTTTGACCAGACATAAGATTTCCTACTGATAGTATTAAATGCTTTGGAATGAAATGTTTTGGGTTTTCCATCTGTAGGCTGTCTGAGATGTCAGCAGCCAATATGACCTGCTCTTTCCCTTTCAGGTCTAGAAAGAAAAGGCAGCTTGTTTAACTGATCTTGCAGCAGAGAGCAGAGGTGTATATTAATGAGCTTTCTCTAATGGCACACTGGACCTATTTAGCACTACAACTGTGAAGGCTTCTCTTTCTCAGTCATAACTCATTTCCTAAGAAAATGTCAGTTATTGCTTCACCTTATGGTCTGAGCTGTTCAGTTTCTAGTTTATTTCTCCTGATCTGTCCCACTGACAGATATTCCAGACAGGACTGTGATTAAATATGCTTATGAGAATGGTAAACATTTGATAATATAAGCCCTTTGGGGAACATGCTGTTATTTCTGCATGGCAGCATTCTCAGGTGCATTCCAAGTATAACGTGGAAGCAAAGAAAAACCATTTTAAGCAATTACAGTTATTAGATTAAATTGTTTTGGTAGGAAAACTGTGATGTGTTTAGATCACTGTGAGACAATTTAGTGTTTTCATAAATATGCCTTTCAAATGCATGATGCTGCAGCAGTTCCACTCCAGTGAGATTTTAGTGTAAAATAAAGGTAGCATATGTATTTCCATATGGCAGTGAGCTAATTCAGCCCTGTACATTTCTACAACATATTTTTTCCTAGTAGAAACACTATTCTAAAAGCAGCAGTCGTTCACAAATGCAGTAACTGCATCATGCTACTTGCTGTAATCGTGTGGCATTGCTTTGTGTCTCTGTGTAGCACAGCACACATTAACAACCTTGGAGTAGAGACAAAAGTAGTAATTGCAATATAATCATTATTTTTATTGATGAACTTGTTGAAGAGCCCTGTTGACACTTACAGACTTTGAGGATCATGCAGCGTTTGTTACAGTTAACCCAGGCATCAAACATCAACAAAATGTTTAAGATTGTAGATTAAGCAGTGACAGATTAGGGCCAGATGTCTGGAAGATACTGTAAGTAGCCTTCTCAGCTGATCAAACAGCTCTTACCATCCTAAAGCCCTTTTGAAATCCCACATTGTGCTTTGTAGTTGAAGCTGAGACATTTGTGGGATTGATGGATCTTTCTGCAGCTTATTTGAAAAGAAGAATGATCCATGACAAGTGGTGTCCCTCAGGGTTCCGCACTGTGACAGGTACTGCTTAGTATCATCACCAATGACACAGACAGTGGGACCAAGTGCACCCTCAGCAGGTTTGCAGAGGACACCAAGCTGAGTGGTGTGGTTGACACACCTGAGGGACAGGATGACGTCCAGAGGGACCTGGACAAGCTCTGAAGACGCAGACTGCATATCTCAGGTGACTCTGGTTCTGTCATGATAGCTGTGATGGGGAAAGACAGAAATTTGTACATATCAGGTAGTTGTCTACACCCATAGATGCAAATATACCATTCAGAGAGATTCAGTATCTGCCCAGGGCAGTAAAATATTTAGGACAGTAAAAGCCATAGTGATCCTTTCATGTAGGAGTGCCTGGATAAGGCAGAAATTTGAAGTCTGCCTGTGTGCTGGAGTGCTTGCTGTGTTTAATCTGTAGTTTGCAGAGCTGATCTGCATCCAAAGACAGAACACAGCCTGCAAAATGTAGCAGGGTATGATGGACCTTTCTCCATCATTGGTTTAAATTGCACCAGGAGTTCAGGTGCCTCCAGTTCACAGCATCTTCTAGGTTCCATCTGCATCTGCTCTCCCTTCCCACTGCCTGCAGTGCTGGATGCGATAGCTAAGTCAGCAGCTTGCACACACCAATGTATATGAGGTGTTTGTGTCACAAATAGAATGTGATGGGGATTGGCAAGGCAGTGGTTTTTGTGATGCCATCTGAGGACCCACAGCAGTGAGTGCAAAGCTGCTGAACAAAACCTTGACTCAGCAGAAGGAAGTGACAAAGCACTAATTTTATGAAGGTCAGGAATTCACTCATGAACAAGAATCATACAAGAAAATCTGGCTTCAAGGAATAGTGGGTTTAAGATACACTTACTTTCTTTCAAAGTTGTTAGTGTTGACATGAATCGGCCTTTGTTTCTCTAATGCACTCTTTGAGATCTCAAATCACAGAGCAGCCAGGTTTTTATCTGTCTAGAGACACTAGAAGATCCGCAGTGTCATGAAGCTGCAACGCAGAGTGGGCAAAGTATGTGCATACCATGATACATGATTACATGTGCATATAAGTATATATACACACGTG
Source organism: Psittacus erithacus (assembly GCA_009867235.2). NCBI lineage: Eukaryota > Metazoa > Chordata > Aves > Psittaciformes > Psittacidae > Psittacus > Psittacus erithacus. The sequence continues at coordinate 4,301 of WYDI02042216.1, forward strand.
TGAGTAGCTGGGTGCATCTTATGGGTTTGCGGGTGCATGAAGGTGAATTCACATGTATTTGTGTTCACCTGTTAGTTCCCAAAGCCCACCCTAGGATAGTGCCTTCGCTGAAACTTATCAGCGAGCAATGCAAAACACCCTTCCCTCAGCCTAGTAGCTGGAAATTTTACTTATTTATTCATTCAGATTTAATTTGAAACAGCTACTTTTGTTATGAGTGCCATGAAGCATTTTATTACTAATGAAACGGGTGCTTAAGAACTCAGAATTGCTCAGGTTACTGGTTGTATAAATGCTGAGAGCAGATCTGAATGATACAGCTGGGAAAGAAAAGGGTGCAGAATAACAGCAGAGCTCTTTTGGATTGCTCTTCAAATGGATCAGGTCTTCTTGTAATAGTCCGTGCTCATCTGCTCCACTGTATAGTATTTCAGACATCTGAAACCAGGTTCTAATCCGCCACAAATAGCTTCTGCTCCTCTCAGTCTGCAGCAGCTGATTGTTATTGCCCACAATGGTTCCTGTGCCAGCTAACAGCTAAAAGAACTCATCACAACACTTGTTCTTTCTTGAAATCTTCTGTTCTGACACCATGACTTTAAGCGTTTGGTACTTCAGACAGAACATGTGAGATATTTATGACCCTTGTATTATTACTGAGCTACACATCGTCTCTTCAGTGACAAATTAAATGAACAGCACAAAACGTTGTGTTTCATCCATAGATTTCAACAGATGTTTGAATGTTGGTTGATTTACTGCATGTCCAACTTGGATCTTACACTGTTCTCATTGTGGCTGCACATGGTTTATTTAATAGTGCTTTACAATGCCTTTTTATGACATTTTTCAGTTTGAAGGGTGCAACAAGGCATTTTCTAGGCTTGAGAACCTTAAGATTCACCTCCGGAGTCACACTGGGGAGAAGCCATACCTGTGTCAGCATCCCGGCTGCCAGAAGGCTTTCAGCAACTCCAGCGACCGGGCAAAGCATCAGCGAACACACCTGGATACCGTAAGCATGATTTCAGATTGCGAGCTGCTCTGAGTTGTCCAATGCTCCTTGTACACAATCTGTTCTGCAACTGGAGGGTGACTTTTCATGAGGAGCATCGGCTACAGGCAACTGTACTTTTGTATTTAATTGCATGTGCTTCGAGGAGGTCTTGATCACAGAAAGGCAATTTCAGCTGGCTTACTCATGCTGAGGAGCAAGTTACTCAGGATAAGTTACTCAGCAAACTCTCCTATTGTTCTTGTTCCAGTAAGAGGAGGCAGCAGTAGAGTAAGGTACAGCATGAGTAAAAGCTGAGTCACTGCTGCTGTATCGAATGTGTGTCATTGTCTTGCTTCCTGCCCTGTGTTGCTTCAGTAAAGTCTGTTCTGACTGAACACAAAAGCAGCCCAGATGTCTCATGGAAGGTAAATGCATCACAGTTTTGGACATAATTTTGTAAAGGTATAAAATATATCTCTTATAACAATATGAAATTTGTACATAGGAATTAACTGTCAGAAACAAATCCTTATGTAAAATTGGTAGGTTCTGTCTCAACTCTACAAGTCTCACTTGTCTTGCAGAGAACATGGGAGCCTGTCTATTGTCTGAGGCTCCAGTAGAATTAAACCACCATATTAATGTGAAAGAAAGTGAGTGGACAACTTTGCACAGCAGTTAAGTAAGTCCTCAGCATAGAGCTTGTAAAGAATAACAGGCAGAGCAGTTGCTTTGTCTTTTGCTAAGGAGTGAATGTATGGTTTAATGTTTGGCCAAGTGCTTATGGGGCAGAACTTTTGAGTTTAATTGATATTTACTTTTTAAGCAGTTACACATTTCAGACAGTGCAGCATTAAGGAATGTCTAATGTACATTATGCCTTGCAAAAACAAACAAGTAAGAGAAGCGAGTCAGTCACATTTTCCAACCCAAAGCACACTTACAATAACAATGTTTTATTTATTTGAAAGTCAACCTGAGATATTTGAATTTGTAATTAGTTCTCAAACGTGTCTGTTTTGAAAGCGGATACACGGAATCGGGTGCAGTTTTGAAAGTGAACCGCTTGAATCGAATAGATGGAATTTTTATTAGCCAAAGTCACAAATAAAATGCCAGTTATTAGTTCTGAAAGAGAATTCAACTGGTTACTAAAATAAGCAAGAATTCTTCTATCTGTTCTGTGCATTACTGAAGACAAATCTCTTAACTTGCTCTTTTCTTTTCTTCTCCCTTTATCTCTGTCTTTGTTATCTGAAATGCTCATAAATCAGGAAAAAGGTACAGTAATCATTTTCTACTAACTTTCTCAAATGTCTAAACATACCCTCCGTGCTGTTTGCTGCAGGTTCTTTAGAACTCTTTCGGTGGTCCTACAACACAGTTACTAACTTCTACTTACCTGCTGCAGTGAAGTCCTGTGGCCTAATGCAGTGTGTTGTGTGCTTATGTGAATGTGAGAAATAACAGAGCTACGGGATGGTGCTGCTGTACAGACTGCACGTTCCATTAGCTCAGGGGACAACATAACAGCCGGGAATGTCAAAGCAAACAGCCATGAAGCTTTTCCAGGGCAGTCAGATTTTCATCTAGTTTCCCTATCACTAAGCTGAATGATTCTATCACTAACCTGAACGACATCAATGATTTCAAAGATACTCTGCTGGTTTCTCTCCTAAGGGATTTGTTAAAGTTTTCCACAGTTTTTCCTCAGGTGTCAGTTCTCTGTGTTCCAGACACTCTCAATAAATCTGCTTTTCCCTGTAACTTTCTGGGTAGGTGCTATGTTAGCCTGTAAGGTCATGAGTTGGTGAATGATTCTATTATTCCTTCAGAAATTTCCTGCCGGCTGGACAGAGCAGCAACACTTATCCTCTGGAGGTACTTACAAAGAAAAAGGGGTTTATATAGACTGCTTATTCCTTATTGAGTGCATTTGGAACTGGTTCTGAAGCTTCTCAGTGTAGGTCACCCCATCATTTCTCTTCTCCAAAAGGAGAATTTGTAAATCATTTCAGAGACTTATTGGTGTAGTTTGATCTAATCTCTATTAAATCACCTGGAAGTAGATCCTCCTCCAGAACAAAGAGAACGTATCTGTCCCTGTGGTAACAAGGGCATGTCATCACCCCTCCAGGAGCAGAGCAACTTGCTTAAAGGACCTCACAGTCATTTCTCCCGAAACCTGTGGGGTTTTATTTCCCTTTATGCATCCTCTGACTGAAACCAAGGAGGATCGAGGAATGTGATACTGAGATCACGACAAACCAGTTCTCTGCTGTTGAGAAGACACCAAAAGGTCTCACTAGTCCAAGTGAGCAGGCTAAGGTAGTGCTGACACATGAGGCAAGGAGACAATAAAAATGAATGTTCCACTCAACTTTACAGCTCTGCCAGCTTTGACATGCAGCACTCTTTCCTACACTGAAGTCAATGGTTACTTAATAACAAGCACCAGAGTCCCTTTACTTAACTTGGAAATTGCACATTCATTTGTAGGCTGTGCTGTAACACAGAGATGGTGTCTCACGTGTTGGGAATAGGCATGACTAGAAGAACTTTCAGCCATGGGGACTCCAGAACCAGCAGTTAAACTGGAGCATCCTTATTCATTTATTTATTCATTCATTTTCCAATGAGAGGAGAACACTGGAACTGCCTGCCCAGACTCAAATGGTTCTCCCAGGAGGTAGCACTCATACTGCTCCTACACACAAAAGCAGCAAGCTCTGCCCCATGCCAAAACCAGCTAGAAAGATCTTCCAACAGTATCAACAATAGTGGGTTTTTCTTTCTGTATTGATTTGCTCAGATGTTAATGTTTGATGCAGGTTGTTTGGTTAGGAGTTATAAAAAGAAAAACATTGCTGCTGTTATTCAAAACAGGAACAAGGTATGAAGGCAATCAAATGTGTGCTATGCCACAAGTTTTGCTCTGCTGCATATGGAACATTGTAAAAACTGTGTAAATCAGGACTCAAACCCAGAGCTTCTGCATTTATAATGGCACTCGTGAGCTAATGATCATTTTGTCTACTTTAAATGCTAGGGAAAACCCCATCCAGTTACAACTCATTAGCATCTAATCCAGCCCAGTAATCTATACCCAACGTACCAGAGTATCGATGTCTCAAGTGCTGTCAGTGCCTGCACAGAGTGCAAAATCAGAGCTCTCAATATGGTTCTGTTTGCATCATGTCAGGCTTGTGTGCAAAGTGGAGACAGCAAACGTGGAAACGGCAGAGCAAACAGCTCAGGCTTAACGCTGTGTTCCACAGACACAGCCGGCCCTCAGCTCTGTGTGCTGACTGTAGAGATGCAGAGGAGTGTGAACTCTTTTCCCTTTGCTCACGTTTACAGAAGCCCTATGCCTGTCAGATTCCTGGCTGCTCCAAACGCTACACCGACCCCAGCTCCCTGCGCAAGCACGTGAAAGCTCATTCTGCCAAAGAACAGCAGGTGCGTAAGAAGGTAAGACCAGGAGAAAGTGACACGTCACATCTCCTCCATACAGTTATGTTTAACTTGCCTTTAGTTCATGTACTTCCAAATCGGAGTTCTGGAATGTCGCTACAGGAAAATTTCAGTTGAGCGCCTCTTCCTGTTGGTTTGTAATTCCTGTTGTTAACCAGTCCACCTTATCCTTCTGCACCTTCAAGGCTACCACCCTCTCATTTTGGTTTGCTTTCTCTCCAAGCATTTCTTTCCTGTTCATCTTACATAAACAAGCCCAAATTCTGCTGTCATTCACATAAAATATCCATGCATTGGGTCTCTGCCATCAGCTAGTAAATACATGTTGGCGGATCACCTACAACACAAATGAAACTCAGCCAGGATACTATGGAAATGTCAGGAAAGGAGCACTTGTAATAGAGGAGAATGAAAACCTCCACTTTTCCCACCACATCTGTATTATAAATGCATTTATAAATCATTCCAAACCCAGACTGCTAGTTATGTTTTCACTAGTATTAGATTCAAATAAGTATTTTGGTTTCTGTGGCCTAAATCCTGAACTCATGATTGAATGGGGATGCCCACAGGCACCAGCTCGGGATCACAGACTTGTTTATTACACATTTATATGCTCAGTTTGTAAAAAGATGATTGGGACTCTACAGAGCTGGTCTGTGACAGACCATGAGCATACCTGAGGCCCAGGAGTGGCAGGGAACCCAGACCTTAGCAAGCAATTATGATTACTTCAATAAGTAGCAATGGCATCTTCCCCCAGCTGCCTCGCCACTGCCAAGAGCATCACAGATGACACAGCAAGGCACGTTTAAAGGATGGAGGACAGCAGATATGACAGCCTGTCAAGATAGAGCTAGGAGCAGCTAGTTTGGAAAAATGTCAAAGGTGAAAATTAGAAGTCCTGGAGAGCAAAGGGAGGAACACATGGAAAGAAGAGACAACAGGAGAACACAAGTGATCTTAGCTGCAGACTTTGGAATGTCAGAAAGACCTAATTCTCCTGCTTGCATACAACTGTGGTGACTTAGTAGTGATTTGTCCTTGTGTCAGCCATGCCCCCTCTCTTACACTCCTGCTGCTTCTCTTTTACAGTTTTCACTTGGCTAGATTCACCGACCTGAACTTACAGTCCCCTTCCTTAGGACAACTGTCTGTCCCCCAGTCCTTCCCACAAACCCTGCTCTGCATCAGGTGCATGCTGACAGAGTAACAGTGTCTAGAACATCAGTGTCCAGAGTTGTGCACACTACTTCAGTCAGCCAGTCAAGAAGCACTCATTACTCGCTGAGCTTTGTGCCTGGGAGTAATTCATGCCTAGCACCTATCCAGATGTCCACAGAAACAGATCTGTTGTCTCTGCAATACTGGGTCCAGTCAGAACTTTTGTTTCGCCTGGCAGGACTGGATAGGACTGCGTAGTTTTCCAGCCCAATGTTATATTATCAGGCCATGTAGTTTTACTACAGCTCCTTACTTTAAAAGGCTCCACAGGGTTTGCTATGCACATGCCTACCACACCACAGGTCACAAAACTCCAAGCACTTCCCTACAGCAACGTTTAGGGTTTAGTGAGAGAAAGAGTCAGAAAGCCATAGCAGTAATTGCCCACAGAAAAAGGTGCATGAAAGCAACCATGCTCCCTATTCCAAAGGAGAGAACCCTCCTTCTTTCCTTCCTGACATACTTCTTGGGGAAGGAAGGAGGGAATTATTTCTTATTACCTAGCACAAGTATCATTTGTTCAGCTCTGTGTACTGAGCTGAGTCCATTAACACGTTAGCATCCTTTACATCTGAGCAAAGGAACAGTCTCCCCTGTTACACCCTGTGAGGATTGTCACCTGCTGAGTGCCACTTCTATTTCCACTTCTATGGAGGAAGGTGAGAAAAAACCCTAAATCCAAATTTTGCATTAAGTTGTATGAAGTATTTCCTGCATAAACAGCAGAGGTCCTAGGCAGAGAATCCATATAGGACAAATGTGGTACACACAGATTACAAACTCAAGCTACTTGGTTGTACTGAGACATCAAATATCCAGGGTTTCATCTCTCTTAATCTCTTAGCTTGAGGAATTTTCCTGAATTCATATACATACCTTCCCATAGGCTTATCAAGTCTATCTTAAAATAATGGTAGTTCCTTGCTTCCCACACCTTATTTGGTAGACCAGGCTAAATCTGCACTCCTCCAGTGGTTGGAAATCATCTTCAGATTTCCTGTCTCATTTATCCATGATAACTTTATGAATACTTGATCCTGTGTCTTTTTCCCATGAACTTAAAAAGCATCTGCAAAAGCAGCAGATTTAAACTGCATTTTGATCAGGGTCCCTTAAACGGGACCAAAGCAAATCTGACTTATGAAGAAATAATACACACAAACCCCCCTACCCCCCAATATTTCACTTAAATGTATGGGGGAAAAAACCCTTTCACAGCTAAGAAAATCTCAGTGTTACTGAAACAGTGACAGTCTACTTTGGATTTCAGATTGAGGAAGAAAGGGGAACAGGCTGTTTACACTCACTTGCTGGTTTTTGGTTATAACTCAGCAAAGGCAGCTGCCTATTGGCATCAGCTTCCCAGGAGTTCTGAGTGGAAATGACTTAGCCAAGAAAGAAAGATTAACGGGCTGCTCTGCCCACATGGCTTGGTTATATATGCTACCAAAATGTGCCACCTCTGACACAAACCAAAACGCCCGAGCTTACACTTACATCAGAGTTGTTCTGGGTATTTAGTTCATAACTTAGGAGATGACTGCAGTGGTAATATTCGGTTATTCTGCAAGGCTTTACAAGAGCAAAATAGGAGAAAGTTAGCTGTTCATTTAGTAGTAGTTTAAATATAATTGGCTGCAGATGCACTTTGTGATCCAAAAGTTAGATACTGATCTTGAACCAACAAATGGCTGTACAGCAGAGTTCTAAATAGGTTTGCTTGGACCTTTTAGAATAACCAAACCCAGGGGAGATCGGTATGCAAAACTGTAAACGCAAAGACAATAACTATTTATTAATGGCTATAGAATATGATGGCTGTTTGTGTAATGTGAGCACTATATTATGACAAAAGCTTGGCAGCATCAGCATGTTTGAAAGAGAATTAGAAATGCTTTTCTTTCTTAATTCTCCTCTCCTGCTGGTTTTAATATGATCGACGTTGTGGTTTGCAAGAGTTTGCTTCAGCCACTTTTGCCAGAGCTTTAATTTACATGGAGCACAGCTGACGTATCGGTGATACCTCTTACCCGTTACTGACAGCACATTATTCCACCAGTCCTAATCTGATAAGCACAAACGCTTTTCTTTCCCTATCAGATGTCTTTCCAAGTGTCACAGTTACAAGGTGAGGCAATCCTTTTGCCACAGAACCCAAGGAACTACAGAAAGCTTGAAAATACGCAGTTAAATTACTCGGGAAGGTTTGAAGAAACACAGGGGATGTTATTTGCTGAAGCAAACTGTTGCTGATTTCAGATTAGCACATTTAACTTGTGCACTTGAGAAAACCCAAATTATCTCTAATTGAAAATACCAAGTAATTACACCAAGTTCCTAAGAATGACACTTTATTCCTTCCTTCTATACAAAACCTTTTAAGCAAAAAGAGATATTAAAGTAATTTGATTTACAGGGAAATAAAATGTTTGTTTTATCCTCCTCTTGTAGCTAAATTCCTGTACCGACATTGAACAAGATGTACTAAGTGAATGCTTAGCTATGCAACAGCTCCACACATCTTCACAACACATTTTGGATGGAAAGTGTGGTAGATCTGTAGGTCACCATGATTTAATTACAGGTAAGAATCCTTCTAATAAGCATGGTGTTAAATATGTCATGTAACAGAGGATCTAAAACAGAAAAGCTTTTGGGTCTCATTTGCCACTACAGTAGATGAAAAAACCCCAACTCAAACCAGGAAATAAAATGAACTAATTTTGGAGTTGTTTACTAAGGCCTGAGTGGTTTTTTTAGCACAGTTAGTCAGCCAAATGGCTCCTATTAATTGCACATGAGGGGTGTAGCAGCCCTGCTGAAGGTCAGCCTCTGTCCATTTAGAAGTTTGCCTTGGCTTGAGCAGAATGCAGGTGCGTGAGCTTTGCTGAAGCCAAACGAGTGCTCTAGCAAAGACAAAGGCATGCAGCCATGAGGGTTTCCAGCTCTTCAGGAGCTGCAAAAAAGTTGATGAGGCTGTGTATTATCATGCACTGTGCGGTTGTAACAAATAATATGGTGATGTATGAATGGAGCAAAGCTTGAATGTGAAATGTCAAACATGCTGCTTTAATTATCTTTTCTAGTATATAATCTTTCTTTCATTCCTTCTTGTCTGTCTTTTCTTTCTTGTGGGTTGAACAAGAGCTGGCCCCTTTCAGGGACCTTAGGCTGTTCCATACATTTTATAGGAAGAGAAAAAGATGCTTCCATTCCCTTCTGCAGAAGATAACATCTAGATTCACAACTTTTGAACCTCAGTGGAGGCTCCCAAATCAGGGATGTAGCAATCTCAGGTTCTTTGTTTAGCCAGCTGAGAGAAAGAGGAACTCTCAAAGGCCAGGAGTTCAATGTGATCTGCCTTACCTTGTAAAGGCACTCATACCCCTCCACTGATTCTAGACATTAGGGTGAGGAGCCTTTCATTTAGGTGTTTTCACTCTCAGATCTCTTTCTGTACGTATAACTATTTATCCCCTTTTCTAATTTTCATACTTATTCTTAGCTTCAGCAACATCATCTATCAAGCAGTGAGTTGCAAAGCCCTTGATTAATTTTGAACATGCAACTTTCAGATGATGTTCCATGAGAAAAATATGCACATAGACATTTACTTGGTCTGCTTTGTGGAACCTGCTTTTACAGAACCATTCATGTTACTGCCTTTGAAGCTTCTCTAACTCTGTAATATCCATTTTGGGATAGGTAACCAATACTATGCACAAAACTGAAGACTGCACCATTCACTTGATGAAGAAGCTGTCACTGTGTTTTCTTGGGTGATTCTCTGTCATGTTCCAGATGCATCCCAGTATTTTTAACTCATTTTTTAATGACAGCTGCGCACTGGAAATGGGATGGATGTATGGTGGCATTTTATACCTTGCACACTGTAGAGAATCTGTAGAGAATCTCCAGGAAAAAAGATGTAACAGTTATTAATCACATTTTTATGTTCTCACTGTTTAACTAATAATGCATACTAAGTTTTGGACAAACTGTTCCTAATTTGGGGGCAAGGAATTTGGAGGCTGGTATACAGCATGCTATGCCTAAGAGTGGAGGCCAGTTTGAATCATAAAATCATAGAATTGTTTGGGTTTGGAGGGACCTTAAAGCTCATCCAGTTCCAACCCCTTGCCATGGGCAAGGACAACTTCCACTAGAGCAGCTTGCTCCAAGCCCTGTCCAGCCTGACTTTGAGCACTGCCAGGGATGGGGCAGCCACAGCTTCTCTGGGCACCCTGTGCCAGTGCCTCAGCACCCTCATTGTAAAAGATTTCTTCCTTGCAATGAGTCTGAATCCCTCCTCTTTCAGTTTAAAACCATCACGCTTTGTCCTATCGCAACAGGCCCTGCTAAAAAGTTTGTCCCCATCTTTCTTATAGTCCCCATTTATACACTGAAAGGCCACAATAAGGTCTCCCCAGAGCCTTGTCTTCTCCAGGCTGAACAAGCCCCACTCTCTTAGGCTTTCCTCATAGGAGAAAGTCTTTAGATTGCAGAGCTGAGCCAAGGTGAGACACAGAAAGGCAGGGATGCCACTTTTGAAGACTTTTCTTTCAAACTTGGTCAATATCAGAAAAGTTCAGTGCTATTAAAAACCAAAATTATTCATAAAATGATTTAATTTAGAGCTAAATTAATCTTGATTTAAGATGCTCTTTATCCTCTTTCAATTCCACTGTGAGGAGAGGCTTGACTTGCTCTTAATAAATGAGTTTTAAATTGATTTAGTAACTGAGTACGAGCTTGCCAGCCACAGCTTGGCTTGTTTCTGTTGAGGCTTAGAGAAATCCAATGGTAAACTGGGATTGGAAAACAAAAATGCCTGGTGCTGGTTCCTCTGCAAAAGGGAAGAACTGATGCACTTTATTAATACATTTTGCTTTGTAAGAGCAAAGTAATTAAGTAGAAATGGAAATGCCATCATTCCAACATCGTTCCCTTGGGAGCCTGCACTCACGGTTTGTACGTGGCTCCTTGAAAAGTGGCAGAAAGCTGGAGGGACTTGGGATTATTTCTCTTCTCTACTTCTGTCATCTGCACTCTTGAGATCTGTGAGGGCAGCACATGGCCTCTGCTCTCTACCTTCAGCATCGCTTGGCCTCTCACTTCCAGACAGGACAGGACAGATCAGTGACATTTCCTTCAGAACACGCTTCACTTAAGAACCTCAGAAATAGCCTCAGATTTCAAGTGACAACAGTAAAACAGGAAAGAAGTTATTTGCTTGCAGACCATCCCTAACCTCTCGGTATCATCTCTGAGAACCTCTTGTGAAATGAAAGGTTTTGTCTATCGCTAGCACTGCCTTTCTCTGATATGATTTCTTTGCTGATCATATCAATCCATCACCAGGATGTTGTAAAAAACCTAGTAAGTCTTCCCCAGTGCTTCCCATTGGGTTGCCCCTTATGAGACCCCATCACATGCACAGTGTGAAGAAGTGCCAGGGAAAATAAATCAAGATTTGAAAGACTGTTTTACAGTGAAACAGAAGTTTCTTCATACTACGTGTAGTACAATTCCATAGGCAAAGCTGTTCCTCTCTCATAATTTAGGGTATATAAACTAAAGTCCTGATCCTCACAGAATTAAATCATAAGGACATTCCTGCTGCCACCTCCGCAGCCACTGTCCGCAATGGTGGCACATTTGCTCTTTCAGGTAATCAGAGCTAATACTTCTGGAGAAATCAGCTACAGTAGTATCCTATCTATATAGGATATTCATGAATAAATACAGCATACGATGTCCTCTTGATTCCACTTGAAAATATCAAAATGTTCATGGTTTGGGGTTTGTGTTTTGAATTTTGGGGTTTTCTTTCCTCTCCCCAAGAAACCACATTATTAATGTGCAGAGCTCTGGGCTTTAGGGATCACGTGGATTCCTGGAGAGTTTCAGTTTTGTCTTTCTCCAAGTTAAAGCACATTTTAAATATGTCAGGGATGAAAACCAATCCCAGGAAAAATGAAATATTTCAAAAGCTCCCATCCCTGGTGTCTGACTTCAAAGCAGGATTGTGCTTAGGGTAAGACAGTGAGCAAAAGAATGTTTTGCAGTCAGAGGAACCCATTGTTTCCTTAGAACTTCCTCCTTTTTCCCTCCTCATAACTAAGATGCTTCATGGCTGCCCACATTCAACTCTAGCTGTGAGCTCGTGTTGCTCTCCCTGCAGAGGAAGTGTCTCCATTGAGGTAATTCCACTCAGGCATTTTCTCTGGGCATGTTTTATTATTGTTTTTCTGGTCTCAGTTAGCATAAAGCTGGGTTAAAAAAAGGCTGCTTGTCACAGATGCCTGAGTACCGTTTTGGCAGCAGATGTTAAGGTTAAAGGCCAAGCCATTTAAAATATTGATTGATGACATATATTTACAAGCTAAGATGGTCAATGCATGAAGAGGCCCAAGGTGCACAGTCCTGAAGTGGGCTATACTTGCAGGAACAGTCATTCTAACGGTTCCAAAGGCTTCTGTTTGACTTCAGGTACTCAGAATATTATAGCTCACTGCTGAAAAAAAGGAAGAAAACTGTAAAAGCAGCAAAATTAGAAGTACTGAGGCTGGAATTGCAACTGCTCTTCTCTCCTTGACTTCTTCCATTGTACAGGCACCTCATTTCCTCAAAGGGATCTTCATTAAAGACAGCATTTCTCTCCCCTCAAACAGCTCTTCCTTTCTGTTAGGTCTTGGCAGTGGGAAGGACATCACACACCCTCATAGCAGCAGATACCTCCTGCTTCCCTGAATGAGGCAGCTCATCCTCTCTTTCCCGATAAACAGCCACTTCCAGTGTGCCCTTCTTAAAGCACCATCTTTGGGCTTAACACCCAGGAACATACCATTGCGTAGACATGGAATCAGTGACAGCAGCTCCAGACTCTGAGGGCCTGAAGTCTGGAATAAAAACGTGTCAAAATGAATTCCAGTCGCAACATAAATGACTGAGAGCTGATAGCATTCATAGTGCCAAGAACAGTGTGCCCTGCACAGTGCCATGACCACAGAAAGGTCTGTCCCTCTGAGGGACGTTAATGTTCTGTTGGAGTGCCCTTGTTTTGCACTGTATAAGAGAAATAACTTTTAACTTCAAGTAAGTACCAATTTGGTTCTCAGTGACTCAACAGAAATGACTGTCTCATTGCAGGCTCACATGGAATCTCACACTAAACCCCATCTTACATTGTGTGTGCCACATGGCCCTTGAAGATCTCTTAACTACAGGCAGACACCCCTTGCCAGCCAAGCAAGTGAACAGTAGGGTTGATACTTTGTCTGTGTTGGCTGGTGTTTTGGCTTTCTCTCCATCCAGAAGCTTCAGAGGTGGGTGCAGCCCTCACCCAAAGGGTAAGTTGTGCAGTTTCAGAGCCTCACCACCCAGCCCAGGAGCACACGTCACTGTGTCTGATGCCAGCTCCCCCATTCCCCCTGTGCCTGAGAGACATACACCATACACATCGGAACTGGGTTTGGTCTCAGTTCCTTAGGAAGCATGGCTGATGCAATCATTTTGCTCACCTCTCTGCCCACATGTGTGTCAGTCCCCTTCCCCACAGTCTCTTTTGAAACCCACGAGCCAAGCTCAGCAGCATTTGACAAATTCCTCACAGATAGTTGCGTTCTGACAAGCTTCCTGAAGACTGGCAGCTGGCCACCAGAGAGTGGCACCCAAAATTAGCGTTCCCGCGGCTGCAGAGGCTCAGCTGTGGCACATCCTGCTCGGCAGCAGGCAGCACATGCGGAGCACCACATGTGGCAGTGTCACAGAGGACAGCTGGGTTTACCCTCATGTGGTGGCAGGCTGTTGACTGGGTGATGCTATGGAGAGGGGTGTCAGTGCGAGGGGAGCCGGCAGCTTCTGGGGTGAGGCAGCACAAGCTGCAGTGTGGAAGGGGGGTGAGGGGATGTGAGAACAAGAGACTCCATGTGTCAAACTGAGTGCGAGTGAAGGCGTTGTGGTAACTAAAAGATGTAGGAAAACTCATTGATGAACAAACCCAGCAAGCTGCAGCACACACATGCTCCAAGCAGGGACCTTTTCCAGTGGAGGTGTGATCAGTAAGTCAAAAGTTGGATAGACTCAGGGTAGATGGAAGAAACCCTGCTTTATCCAGGAGAGGAGGTCCAAGCTTTACTGTTCAGAGCCGACAGTGGGCAGATGGGTAAACTCCTCTGCACAGTGGCTGGGTATGACAGAAACTAAGGGTGGCAGGGATTATGGTTTCATTTGGTTTTCTAACGAGGAGGCTTTGAGTGCATGGGATCATGCAGGACTTGGCTCCTGGACATCTGGATGTGGGGGGTGTTTCTCTTTTAACACCTTCTTGCTTCTCTAGAGGGGTATGCTGATTGAAAGTACTCTGCTACTCTTTCTCACCTACCCCAAGCAAAGAATTGAACTGTGCTCAATAGCTGCGACAGTAAGGAAGGGCCAGGAGAGGTATCTTTAACATTTGTGAACTGTTCCAGGGTGGGAACGTAAGGTAAAACACTGGAGTGTGTTTACTGGCCACCACACTGCTAAAACTACCTTTTGAGGGGTTTTGAGCTTTTTGTGTGAGTTATTGACAGGGGCCAGTAATAGTCTGCCAGCGCTAGAGAGCACAGACATCTTGGTTTAGGTTCAGCAGTTTCCTCTGTGCCGTGCTGCCAATATACCTGCACTGTGTGTTGTAGGAGATGCAGCTGAAGTGTGAAATGACACAGTACAGACAAGGTCAAATTGGTATTTGGCTCATCTTCCAAGCCTGATAATGAAGAGTAAGGATCTGGGGGAGTGGAAACTCTGGTATCATAAAATGGACTGAAGCCACCAGTAGGAAAATGCCATTTTCACAACACAGCTTCCTGGCTACTGACTTACTGTTATCAAAAGAGGCTTTGACAAATAAATCCTAGTATCACCTGGGAACATCTGACTTCTTAAAGCCCCTTCTGTCTGGCTTTTGGTGCAGAAAGCAAGTTGGTTTCACTGGCTGATTGACAAATGTTCTGTCTAGTGGGAGACAGAGACGATGTGGTTCATTTTTGTTGCTTTAGATCTGTCCAACAGCTGAGGACTCACTGTTCATGAGAGATTTTTGACTCAAGTTCCTGACAAAGGTGGCTGGAATCCTGCCTTAGTGGTTCTGCCCTTCAGAACAGATGCTGACCTTCAGCAGTTGCTTATCCACCCAGAGGGCTGTCACACATTCCCACAGCTCCAGATTTTCATGTTGCCTTCTGGCTGGTCCATGTCACTGCGAGGTTTGGGAGGAGTGCCATCCAGAACCCTGTCAGTGACACGGGACACAGCCAGCAGAGCTGACACACAGCTTCCTGCAAGTGTAGCTCTGCTCGCAGTGAATGGGAGAGGAAAGACGGGTGCTACAGGAGGAGAGAATGCAGACCTCAGAAAGGGTGTGGGGTTGTCTGTGCTGTATAGCTTGACACTACGGGACAGCAAACTTCATGTGCTCCCTGCAGCCTTCAGAACATAATGTGAGTGGCTGCTCCATTCCTCCACTGTGTGCAGAGTCTAGAATGCTGGGAGATACATTGTAGGCATGCTTTAAGAAGAGGAGGAGAAGGGCAGAGAAATAGAGAAAAGAAAGACTAGGCTTTTTCAAGAGTTGTGCTGACCAGGAGCCAGTCCTTTTTTTCCCCGGTGATAGGGTGGCATGTACAAACAGCATCTGTAACTCTGGGCCGCAAGCACTTCTGTGAGCTCCCCTCATTACAGAGACTGGCCTCCAGCGCAGTCTTCATGCCAAAAGTCAGTGTCAAGGCCCTGATCCTTTAGGTCTGTCTTAGTGCATGGCTTACTCTTTAGAAGGGAGGCCATAAGAAAAAAAACTTAATCCAAGAGTCCTGGACAAAGCTTCCTCAACAAAGTACATACTTGAGGGCATGGCAGACACTTGGCTATTGGTGCCTGACTGCCATGGTAGAGGAGAGTAGCCAGAGTGCCCCCCAGAATGGAACATCAACATCCTTCAGTACCTCTGTGTAAACCTTCTGTTTTCATGATCTCACTAAAAATTTCTGCTTGAAAGTCAAGTTAAAAAGTTTGAAATTACCAACAAAAAAAACCCCAGGTCCTGACCCCCCTTGTGCAAACACAGTGCTCTGAGTTCAGCGTCTGATGTGATGCTGGTAAGGTATCAGGTACCGCTCTGCCGTCAAATGAGCTCCATCATGCTGCAAACAACTGAGCGCTGCAGGTTCTCAATCAGAAGTGTGGTAAGGGCACGGTGAGAGTCCCGCGAAGTCCTGCTGGCTGGCAGGAGGAGTGCTTACAGGTCTGCAGTCAGAGCAAGGAAGAAGTGGACCACCTGAGGGCTGGCGGAGAGACACGTGTCAAAATGCCTTGATATGACTTTCGAGTGCTGTTCCAAGCATGGCAGGATCCACTGACATACTGCGGCACCATGTAGGTGACTCCCCCAGCCAAAGTGGGCTGCTGTGTTTGTGTCTCGAGGTCAGGTGGGGGAATAGGGAAGGAGTTGGGGACTCTCAAGAACTTATTTGGCTGTTTTCTTGCTTATCTGATTTTGCAAAATGCTGTGTGTTCACAGGCATGTACAGTGGCTCCAGCGCTAACCATAATGGTCCCTCGCCAGGTATATTGCCACCTCCTCACGACATCCCTTCAAGACACCATCCACTCGACTCTACCCTTTCCAGCCCACATCACCACCAGTCACCGTTGGAGAGTGCCAGGGATGGGTATGTGTGTGAAACATGATAATGAGTGATTGTTTATTTTACTTTGCATGGATGCTGTTCCAGTGGAAAACATTGGCCCAAACTGATTCTGTTTGGTTTAGAATCAGAATAATCTAGTTTTAAAGAAACCCCAGAAGGTCGTGTCATCCTCCTCTGTGCAAAGCAGGGCAAACTCTGACTTTATTATCAAGTTATTCAGGGCCTTGGCCTTGTTTCTTCATAGCATGCAGTTGCTTTTAGATTCTCTTTATTCTTCCTTGGTGACTTCTGACAGGTTTGAATAAGTGCAGAGAATTTTTCTCAGCTCAAATGAGAACTCTCTCAAAGGGCAAACCCCCAAACCATGACTCCCTTAGGAATAAGGCGGTGTTTGCCTTAGTAAGAATTATTTAGTGTCAGAGCAGCAAGTTTTCTCACTTCCTTGCTCTCTGGTAAGATGTTCTGTAACACATTTCTCAATAGCACGCATTAACCAGTGAGATCCTAATTAGGGAACAGTGTATTATCACTCTGATACATGGATTGCGTTGCTACAGTATAGATTGCATTGCATTGCATTGCTACAGTATCTCACATTTTTAGAGTACCATTTGCTGAAGCATATCATAACATCTCAACAGTAAAGAATCTCTGTAAGCCACAAAATTATGCTCTAATCTTTTTGCTCAGGTTTTTTTTGGCACCTAGCCTCATGCAAATTAAACATCAAACTTACAGTTTTATTTCCCAGCACTTGGGACAGGGAAAGGACTCTGATTTTGCTTTACTGATGGGAACTTGGGATACAGAGAGATTTAGGGATTTTCGTTCCTAAAAATACTTTGGGGTTCTTTACTGAATACAGCAACTGAGTGTAGAGTTTTCCTATCCTAGTCCAGTCACTGACCCATCGCCCTTGTAGCAACCTTAATTTCTGGTCCTGTTCCTCTGTCAGCAGCCTCTTTTGACCTGTGCCAGTAGCAGGTACCAGTGCTCCCTCCCAGTGTGTGATGCTCATAGGAATGAACTTCTGTCCCTGTCACATAAGACGCCTGTTCCCAGCCCTTTTCCTTCCCTGCCATGCCACCCGTATTCCCAGATTTGTATTTCCTGTTGGCAGACTCATGCCTATGGCAGAGTCATGGGCAACAGAAGGCATTGGGAATGCTATTTAGATGGAAATTACACTAGGTACATACAAAGTTTTCTGTAGTGGAGCAGGCAGTGAGCACAAATAGGAGGAACAGAGATAGTCCAGAGTGAAGGTAATCCATGAACAGAATAGGACTACCTGAGCCTGGGGGAGTAGGATCCCTTCCTCTCAGTGCTCCCTGGTGTGCTGCTCAGCTGTTTCCTCTTGGAGCTGGTTCCCAGGGGAGTTAAGGCAAAAAATTCCAATGAAGTGAAGTAAGGATATACTATGGGAAGGATTTAATAGGCTGCCAGGGAGGTGGATTTGTTTCTGAGGCACTTCACATCCAGGTGAAGTTCATAAGAAATGAAAGACTTGACCAGAATGAGGGCAACAGACAGTTTTCTAGTTTGAGGGGCCTGAAGCTCACTGATACATTCTCCTTGCTGCCCTTCATGTCTCCACTCCAGAAACACCATGCTTGAGTGAGCTGAGTTTCTCACTGCACTCCAGCTACAGCATTTTGAGCATTTGCTTAGACCAGCGGTGACGCCACAGTTGACATCTGCCGTTTTCAGGTCTAGTGCAATAGCTATTCTTTCTCAGAGGAGACAACAGTGCTGATTATAATCTCAGTGCCTATACACCTACGTAATGTAAAGTCTTTGCAGGAACACCATCGTTAATATCCTATGACAAAATGTAAGAGTGAAATGATAACGGATTTCTAACCATGAACCAGCCATCAGAAAATGGAGAGTGGCATGTATTTTGAATAGTTATTTTAAAACAGGCTATCTAGTTTCATGACATAATTACATGGAATTTTTCAGCATCTCAAATATCCTTTTCTAAACTCAAAATAATCCACATTCAGCATCGTCATACCCAGTCCAAGATCCTTTTGCTGTCTCTAATTGTTTATGCTTATATTATTAATGACTGCTGAAATAAAGCCCATACATGACATTTCAATTGCAAGTAGAGAAACTTAGTGTGAACTAATAGGCCTTGAATTTCATTTTGCACAATTTTGTTTAAAGCATTCATCCATTTAACTGGGCAAAATCACTTAATAATCTAATACTTGGAGCCACTGAATTATAGAGCTGTTACACTTTTGCCAGTTCATAGCAGTATGCCATTACTCATATGAAATATATATGGTCTACGATAGGAAAGAAACACCCACCACTGCCTTTCTTCGTATTAGCTGCTTTCTGGCACATACAGAATGTTTTGCCTCATTTGTCAGCTGTCTCAGCATTCATGTTTAAGTAAATGCAAAGAATTTCTATACTGTGAATCAGTCCGATGACAAGCCTGGATTGCATAGTTTCAGGCTGTGGAATGAACCAAATGATTACTAACAAGAAATCTAATTACTGAGTCATCAAATATGCACGATGCCAAAAACTACATGAAGCAGAGTACAAATAGTCTGCTCCAGTTTGACATAAGATTCCGAATTTGATTTAAAGGGGTTTTCTTATTCTTTATAAGAAGCCCTCTGTTATACCACCCTTTGCCAAAGTCAATACCAAGTGCAGCAGTCAATTTTCCAAATGGTTTGCTAAGACATTTAAATAGTTTGACAAAATTATCTAATTCACTTGAAAATGTTCTAACAAAATCTGACTTCATTACCAAATGTATTTATACTGGCTTTCTACAATACAGACAGTATTTTTTCAGTTTCTGGCACGAGGTGTATACTAGACCACAATTTTTACTCATAGTGATACTAATTAAACTAAAAGTGTGTGACTGAGAAATATTTTGCACCCAGAAAATGGGTTTGTCATAATCCAGGTTTAAATATGTATTTATTTTTTATTTCAGGTAGCAAAGGTTTATTTTAGCATTTCTTGTAGCCCGTGCCATGTGTAATGTCTAACCCAGTTTCATTTTGCCCATTGCAAAAATAGCCTGCTTTGATTTGTAGCAGAATGAAGACAGAAAACCAGCTTTTGGTATTAAATCTCAGGTGAATGTAGCACTTGGCTTTCTTTCTACTATTTTTTTAGCTGTTACTATCTAAGTCATTTTAAAATGTGCTTAATTTCAAATGTAAACCATCTCTGTAAATTCCAGTTTAGACTATTTAGTGTGATAAATTATCAGCTTAAATGAAACTGATAGGAGTAAAGTGAAGTGACGTTGAGTGGCGGCACCAAGTTAGGGATTTGCACCAATTTACCTTAATGACCTAACAAGGTCACTTTGTAGACTCTGAACACGGTCCCTCTATATGGGACTGAGGCCCTCTGTCACTTGTGTTGCCCATAACAAACAGCACTTATGTTCTCCAAAGAAGCTAGGGGTACTGCCAAATAATCACTGTATTGGGAAGGTTGATGTGTCTCCAAGGGAAAGGAAAATGAAACTATTTTTTATATTCCATTGCTGCTCTATAAACACAACAGTAAATGAAGCACAAGTGGGATTAAGACATCTGTGATGTCCATAGGTGATGATTAATGAGAGCTCTGAATCTAATCTTGTGAGTCTTTAATATAAGGGATTAAGTAATCAAGGTTAGAGGAAGGAGCTTACACACTCATTTGCTGGGGTTCTCACTGGCTAACTGTAACCAGTTCAAACTATGTTCCAGACCCCCCTGAAGAGCCACTTAACCTATGCAAAAATCACAAGAAACAGGATTTAGGAACAATCAAGTGAAAAGAGACATTTTAATCAGACTGCTTAAACATCAGTTTTGTTTGCTTGCTTCTTAGCACCTGTTAAGTCAAATACCATAGAAATACTTTAATGTGAAGAGTTCTCTGTTAACAGTTTAGTCCTCCATTTCTCTTTACATGAAGTAACACGAGGTACACAGAGCTTCCCTTCTTGCTCAGCCAGGGAACACCAGATTTGAAATTCCCAATACGTTTAAGGTTTAAAACAAATATACAAGATAAAATCTTGGTGTGTTAGATTTGTGTATACAACTACCACGTTACACACTGGCAATAAGAGGCTGTGTAAGCCAGCTCCTACCGCCGTTTAAGCCCTTGTAACATACATTGCCAGGACCCTCTCAGGTGCGTCCATTTCAAAGCAGATTGTGGTCCAGCCCCCCCCCACCTGCTCTCAGTGAGCTGCAGAGCTGGGAGATGATGATGGCATATAAAGGTGGGTGTTGCTCATCACATGAGACCACACTCAAACTGTGGCTGTAAGAGTTTCACTGCTTTTTGCAAGCAGCCAGTTTCCTGAAGCGTGACTGTTTCTGGGATAAGATTTATGAAATCACCCCAAAACCAGCAACAGAAATGTGGGAGATTCTTTTCAATACACTATGCTATCTCCTTGAACTGGCAGAATCCAGGCCAGGTAAGAAAATACATTTGTGTACCTAATTCTGCTTACTTTAAGAGACAGGTGTTTTAACTACTTCTGTCTAACTTTTAGTAATCTTTAAGTTTGTGAGCTCACATAAATAAGTTGAGTAGGAACTCATGGCATGTCGCTAGAGCCTTTGTTGGAAACAAACTTTTACTCTCTAGAAGTACTCTGGAGAACTAAATACTTCCACAGTTCTTATAACAGTTCCTAGGACCAAGGAGATACATCATTCATTCATTGTGGATTCCGCTGGAGAATACTCTTCATTTATAACAGAATACACAAGTCAGTGTTTTAGTCTTTCTTTCAAAAGCACTAAAACCAATAACAAGAAACAGATATCTCTGACAGCTGAAAACATTTTCAATGGAGGAAGCCAAGAACCCATCATAATTTATCTCAGTGTTAAGGATCTGAGCACGCAAAAGGGGCATCAGTACATCTGTCCAAAGAAAGAACAATGTACAGGTGTGGAGCTGAGGTTCATGTAACAAAGAAACTCAGTAATTAAAAGCATCTGGTTTCAAATCCCAAGTCATTTATCTCATTGTAGAAAATGTGATCAGAATTCATTTATAATCATGTCCAGATAGGCCTATACAGTTTCCACCTCCCCCTTAAAGCAAAATTAGCATTAGCAGAGGCTTACTTCAACCATACAAGGTTAAGAATAACTTAGTGCTTGATCGTGGGGTAAAACAGTGTTTGGCCACCAACAGAAATAGGTGGGTGTGTATTTCATTTGTGTTTCTGAAAGGACTGGACTGACATTCATTACAGCACCTTCATCAGTGCATCTCAAAGCTGTAGGCAAAGCTATCTTAGAGTAAGAAATAAGACGGTTGCAGGAGAAGGTGGGAGGTTAAAGGAGGTGGTCAGAGTAACTCAGAAGGCATTTAGGATGGATTCAGCCACAGCTCTTCTGCATTGTATTAATGATTTTAGCCATCAGTGGTTTTCTCTGTAGTTAAATTTACACTTGTTTTAGTCTCTACTCAAAACTTCAGCGGTTAGATGCAGCCCCTACCAAACACAATAATTATCACAGCAGAACAAGTGATTAAGTTATTTTAACACCTCCCACTATTTGGTATAGTGCCTTTTAGACTGTAAATTGAAGGAAGCAGACAACAGTTACCTATGCAGAACCTACCTGCACCTGGAAGCATCCTGCTGCATACTTGCCAGGGAATAATGACCTGAAATGACTGAAGTAAGATAGATCAGTCAAGCATGCAGTACATGCCAGATAATACGGAGTAGATGATACCTGTGTTTGATTGCATGTCTTTGTAATTGACTTCCTGGCAATCACTTGAATGTAAGGCAGTGCTCCTTATTGAAATACATTTGGTATTTCTTTGACCACATTAATAAGAATTTTTTTACATTTGAAATCTATTTTCCTGCTAGATTGTTAGCAAGAACAAGTTTTCAAGTTTCCCTTACAGTGGCTTCCACTGTAGTGATTCATCAGCTTCATTTCAAAGATGATTGAACCCACCCTTATGAATAAAAATGTCTTTTAGATGGGCACCATTCCCATAATGATCACTGTGATTAACGACTCTGCAGAAATTGCACATCCCAGGTCAGGACAACTAGGAGATATTCATGTAACAGAAGAAAATGTGTTTGTGTAT
This sequence comes from Psittacus erithacus, assembly GCA_009867235.2. NCBI lineage: Eukaryota > Metazoa > Chordata > Aves > Psittaciformes > Psittacidae > Psittacus > Psittacus erithacus. Next base: position 26,813 of record WYDI02042216.1, read on the forward strand.
ATAAGTGAGTTCGTGTACGTAATGAAATGCATCACAAAATACTGAGTTATATTTTACACCTAACTACACACTTGCATGTGTAGATGTTAGAAAAGATTGTGTTTCAGAGAGTCACTCTGTACCACGCAGAAAACCCAAGTGTACCAGCAAAGGACCCCTTTGGCTCCTGTGTAATTTTGACCCCAAAGCTGGTTTCATATCACTGTTATTGGTATTATTAAAAACATTCTAAAGCAATTAAATGACCTAAGACTCTTCAGTCACATTAAAGGTCCAGTGGATAGTGTTCTCTAGGATGCTTATGAAGCCCTTCTTATTCCTCATTGCTATTAGCTCCTGCACTCATTTGACACAGCTTAGAGTGTGGGTGAGGAAAGACACAGAACTGTATTCAAGTGATCCAAGACAGTATTCTGAATGAAAAATAGTATATTGTATTTATCTAGAAGCTAGAAAAAGGCTGTCATTGCCTCAGTCCTACTTTAAAGATGGAACACGCAGAGATGTTTCACATACTGCATTAGTAGCAGTGCCAGAGATAGATCCCAAGTGTCTCAACAGCAGCCACCTATTTTGAGCTGGCCACGAGCAGAGGGAGAACAGAGAAAACCAGAAACACAACACCCGAAACAGTGTCGTGTCTTGCAGCCATGGAGCAGAGACTGAGGCCTTGTCAGAAGGGCAGCGTGTCACAGCCCAGTGACTTGTTTGCTCAGTGTTTATACAAAAGGGTAATAAAAGGCAATGATGCCCGGCAAGGTGATCTGCCTTGAAGGATTTATTATATATCAGGGAGGTGGGGGGAAGAGGAGAAAGGAAGAAAGAGGCAGAGAAGGAAAAGATTCCTTGCATTCCAGAAACGTAGCCAGAGGCACCTGGCAGTGATTAGTGCAAAGGTTCACCAGGCTTCAGATAGAGTCCGGCTTACAGAAAAAAAGAGTAAAGAAAGAAGTGAAGGGTATAACTGTTTCCTGAGCATGTGCTGACAGAAATTCCCGGAGGGCAAGACCCAGAACAGAAACACGTGGCAAGAGATTGGGCGCTATCCAGAGACCAGATTAGCAGAGCTTTACACATCATTTTTAATATTATGGGAAGAGATGAAAATCAGCGTTAACTTTTTCTTTATTTTTCCCATTAAAAAAAATAATCTCCTGGTCCTGGAACTGAATTGGACTTTCTCACAATATAAGTAACTGTAACGCCGGGGGGAGAGGTTTTATGAATGAAATGGTTGGAGTTTAGGGTAGGACCTGGTTTCATGGAAAAGCTCAGTATTTGCAACTAGCTGCAATGCTGTACAAGTCAAGATAAAACATGGAGCTGGTTTGCTTCGTGCTTCTTTCCCTCATGCTTTATATATACTTTTCCTAATCATATGAGTTAAATATAATTCTCAAAGTCAAGACTGATCACTGATACGGTGATGTGCTATGCATGAGAACTGTATTTGAGAATGGTCTTATAACCCAAAATATAGCAAAACTATTTGAGATAAGGGACAGATGTTTTTCAGCCTGGATTTGGTCCTGTTTCCACTGAGCCCAATGAGATATGGGTTGAGGTTCTTTGTCTAGCTGAGGAATCTGCCAATCAAGTCATCACATCATCAAAAAAAGAGGTTTTCTATTGGAAACATCCCTATCTTAGCTATTTCTGGTTTGCAGCTACACTTCATTCCCGGCTATTATTCAAGAATCTTGGTTTGAATTTATTTTCATTATTTTACAGTTTTCAATTCCATTCAATATTTAATCATTAACTATCCTGTATGTAGGTTTTGGCGGTCAAGAGATGATCGATTAGATCATGAAAAAGCTCATCTTAAATCAACTCAAAATCTGGCTTTACAAGTTCTTGCTCTGTGTTCTAGGAACACCTCTTGAACAAAGACTGCTTAAAGCAAAGTCTAAATCTATCTGTTCCTCAGACTAAGTTCTGTGGGTAAATATCGAAGGCACATCTGGATATTGTATCAGAAAACTCAGAAAGGTCAATGTGGATACGTATCTTTTGGTTCTTTATGTTGCAATAATACTGGAACAAGACATTTGTTGTGCATTGTGAAGGTAGATACACAAATTCTGATACATCTCTGCCTGCTTCAGGAAGCTGAAAGTGGCGGCAGCACAAGTAATTCTAAACGAAGAGAATAGTATTTTAGAAGTCTTTTCTAGAGACCACTGCTAGCCCATGGCACAGCTAGATAGTTCCTTCACATGGCCCTTACTTCCCAGTTAGTATGAACTTTCACTGTCCAAAATACATTGTTAAAACATGACCACAAGAAAATTCATGTAAAAGTCTTACTTGGATTCTGTTTGTGATTCCTAAAGGCATGCACTTCATAGAATGAGAGAAGACAGATGAATTTCTATGTTTTGACTTTTACTTTTCTCTTGGAAAAAATCCTTCTGTTAAGATCAAGTTTCTGAATATTCCCATTGATGTGAGTGTCAAATACTTTGCAGTAGAGGTGAAGAATTGGCTCAGTGTCTATGTCTAACACTTGGTTTAACAACACACCATGGGCAGTATCCCATCTGACTTCAAGAGCTGCCCTTAGGAAGCTGAGTGTTTGAAGACAGCGTTTAGCATGGTGTAGAATGTGCACAGCCTCATGGACAAGGTATGTTACCAAGTTAGGATCAGCTCTTCCAATAGTTTTCTGTCAGTTGTATGGCTGAAGGTATTATAGAAACAAGATTTTTCTGATTAGTCCCCTTACTTAATTGTCTGCTGATGCATCCTCAGGAGAGGAATGCATTAGCTTTGCAATTCCACCTGAAATCATAGGTCCCTCAAGACTAGTATTATGTCTTCAGCGCTATCCTACACATGGTGCTTCAAAGGGAGTTTGAAAAAACCCACAATACCTGGTCAATCATATGAAGTTGCATGATGAGTGAAGAGAGAGAATTCCTCTCTGCCTCCTTGGGCGATCAGTTTACATCCTGAAGCACAAGATTTGATTACCCCTTGCTTAGCATGGAAATATTGGTTTTGGCCATTAAATTATTCAGTCCCTTTTTAAAAACTAGGTATTTTGTTTGATTCTGTGCCTTCCTGTGGCTATGAATGCTACAGGCCAGGGCATGCTGTGTGAGCTAAATGTTCCTTTTGTTTCAAGCTGACCTGCTTCTCTCTGTGGTGCATGCCCTGTTGCTCCTGTTTCTTGGACAGGGTGGAGAGGAGGCTGGCTCCTCCACTGCGCCCCTGCAATATGAAAAACTGCATTTTAAATACTCTTCTGTCAGTGGCATGCTCCTAGTCGGGCAGTTCTACTTCAAAAGAAAACCCTGTCTTACTACTCCAGTATGTCTTGAACTGGTTTTAACTCTCATGATAACTTTGATGTATCAAAACTGAACTGGTTTTACCACTCTGTGATAAACAGTCATTAATAAGAACTGCATCCAACTGTGCAGTTCCCTTTCTGTTATTATTGCTCAAGAAAGCTGCACATTATTCCTACATGACTGCAGTTCCCAAAGATACTGTAAATTCAAACCCAGCCAACACATGTAAGGAACACAGACTCTTTGGTGATCACCTCCTTGGATGACAGGGACTGAGAAGCGCCCACTGTCATAAAGTCACCAAAATGAGTCTTCAGATGAAAAAGCTTTTCTACTTGCATCAAATGTTACAGATAGCAAACTCGTTAGCAATGGTTTCATCAGTAGGCAACAGGAAATCTGCCGGATTCAGTAAGGGATTGTTAGTAACTTCATTAGCCCCTGTAGCAGCTGATGGAGAGGAACTGAGGAAATGCATGATTAACAGCTTACCTTTCACATAAGGGACATATGGTTTCTGATAACAGAGTAGTAAAAGCCTTGCAGTGGGTTAGTTTGCTGTTTGAGTTACTAAGTAAGTGTTTTACCATCAAGCATCCTTGTAAGACAGGGTTTCACCAGTCCAGCTACATCAGCAGTGCCAGCAGTCTGTAAGAACTGTTGATTCCTCTTAGCTTAGTCACAAGGTTAGGGACATAGCAAAAAGATTTACTCTCCTGAACAGAAATACTCCATTTAACCTTGAATTTGATGAATTAAGGAAGGATAAGGAGGTTTTTTACATGTGTGTGAGAGTATTTATTTATAAATCTCTCTCTATAGCTATATATAGGCACAGATATATATTAAAGGGCCCCCAAAGGACCTGCAAATTTAGTGAATTATACCAGTTACAATTAAAGTAAAATATATGCTATATATTTATTATTAATATCCAAACCAAAGCAAACTGTGGTTGTAGTACAGTATTAACAGGAAATATCCAGCCTATTAGTTAGTAAAACATATCTGCCTGAGCTACTGCTTGGGAATTTTTAATGTATCCAGCTGAGTTCCTGGTTTAAGTACTTTTGAGTTTCTTCTACACAGAAACAGAAGGCGTCTCCTTTTAAACTCTTTTCTGTTACTAATGCATTATCTATTTATTGTGCATCAGGAATGATTCCTCCTCTCTTTTAACAACCTGAGTATCACAGCAACCTCATTAGTAGGCAGATATTCAGAAGGGAATTAAAAACATGGCACTGGGAACTGGGCAGTTAGCTAATGAAAAAACTCCCTCAGAGTGTGCCAGTGCACATACACACATGCATACACTTAATACACAATATTTTAGGGACCAGCTTGAGCTGTGGGCATTGTGATGACAAATCTAGCTACTTGTGCTAATTTCTCCACATTTTTTTCTCCTGAGCAAAGCTCTTTCCTGGCTAAAGACTCTGCCTTAACTTCTGGGAAACAAGTTAAATTCCCTGTCCGGGAGAGACTGAGCAGAATGTAGTACATTTTACGGTGACCTGCTCAACTGTATGAAACTCTTCCAGCGATGTCAAGTGTTACACAGCGCTTTCAGGGTTTCAGCTCAAGTTGCTGTGCTACAGGAAGCTCCTAGGATACTGGCTGCCCGCAGACAGCAATGTTTGCTGAGCTCCAGCAAGTGACAGCAGTGCTGGGCTAGCAGCTCTGCATGGCCACTGAGCTCACCCCTCCTGCCTGGTATGGGGAACCTCACATGCTCTTAACCTGCCATTGGAGAGGCTTTGAGGCACAGACATTGTCACAACTTCGAGCTCACACACAGGAAAAAGAGGGATGCAAAACCGAGTGAATGGGGAGAAGCGCTGCTTTGAAAAGAACACTAAAAACTGTTAAAATCTCACATGGGTAAGATTTAAATAGCCTCTGGGAGTGGTTAAACTGGGTAGGGAAGCTGGGATTTCAGTATTTCCACAGCCAGACACCTTAAATGTACCATTTTTGTTTGGCATGTCAGATGTTTGGATAGGATATAAAAATGGGCTTCCTCGAGCATCCTCACAAACAAAGCACTGGGCAGCGAGCCGCCTGGCAGGCCTCTGACGGGGTGCTCATTTCCCAGCAGTAGCCGGGACAAGACATTTCAAGAGAAAGCAGAGGAAACCCAACCCAGGCAGTTGCAGAGTATTTGCTCACCAGAAGTATTTTCCTCTCTCATTCAGAGTGGTTTCTGGCTCTCCAGGCCTTGGGGTTTTTAGTACCTCTTTTGTTTCTCTTTTAAATGCATGTGTGGTCATTATCCATATAAATGTCACTATCATGATCTCTTTTAGCTATTATCTTTCCAATGAAAACAACTGCAATCTTCTTCATCTCCTTTCAGACAGAAGCATTTCCAGGCTCCTAAAGTATTTCTGGCGTGTGGAGGACAGTGTCTCCATGGGCGCTGTTTGAAAGGGCTGGTGATCATGCTGTAATCTGTGGTTGTGCTTTACTGGCACCCACTTGCAGCCTCGAATGAGCCCAGAGAGAGTAAAGGCTCTTCTGTAGGTCCCAGCAAATAATCTCAGCCCCATCTTCATGCAAGAGTTCACCACAGACACGCATCTGAGAGCATTTGCAGCAGATTCAACTTGTAGCTGGGCTGCGCGACAGCTCATTTGTGTTAAGCCATTGCTCTGCTGAGGCCTCTGAGGAAAAACAAGAGCCACACGGGAGCTGACCTTAGCGTTTAGCTGCTACTCAGCACACAAACTCGGTCTTTTCCCCCAAGCATCTGCTCTTCAGATTCGGTTCAGGCTCCAGAGAGCATTTTCTGTCTCTGACCTGAAGAGGGCACAGGTGGCCCCTGCGTGCCCTTGTCCGTGTTTAGCAACTCTGCAGCCTTTACAGGGACAAGGGCCATCCCAGCTCGGTTGTTGGGATTATTTTCCAGTTCTTAAGATATTTGGCTTGAAAAGATCCTTGCCTTCAGCCGTTTGAAAATACTGGGTGAATTCTTCAGTTTGGTTTGGGGATACTCAGCGTCTCTGTGGTTTGTATTATATGCCTTCTTTTCCTGTTTTGGGAGATGGAATTATTTCAGCATAGGACGGGCTTTGACTGGTTGATTTATTTAAGCCGCTTTTAATAGTGTCAGTGTGACAGCTTTTGGCAGTGTTCCTCCGCCTCTCCTGTTAAATTTGATTAAGCTGTTGTCACCATTAAATCACAGTTCATCTATATTTACCTCTTGAATACTCCCATGGAGTGCTTAGCCCTAAGTCAAGCATAGCCTCACTCTCCAAGTTTAAACCTAACTACTCCAAGAAGCAGTTGCACACACTGGCGAGGAACTGCTAATGCAAATGGTGGTTTATGGTATTGGAACGCCTTGTGCAGTGGTGGAGGAAGATACCTGTGAGAGATCTGATTTGGGGTTTAGTTCATTTTTAGTACTCTTGCAGTGTTTTTTGCTCAGTATTTCTTTCCAGCCCATGTATTATTTCTTTCCAGCCCATGCATTATTTCTTTCCAGTGACATGTTAAAACATGCAGGGGTATTTTTACCCCTGCACCTCAGGACCTGTAGCTGTGAAGGTACCTTTCAGCAGCGGGTTTTTCTTGTGTCTGGATGTTCTAGTGCTGCTCAAAGGTCTGCTGCTTATGTTTAGCAAAGGCTCCAGAGGCAGCAGAGAGTATATGGTCAATATAGTGTCCATACAGCCTACACATTTGACAGTGTAACAATGGGCTTTGGAAGAAAAGGCCACTTGTCACAGCTACTGTAGGAAGGTAAAAGATCTAGCTTCTACCTATTTACTGGTTTACAGAGTTAGTGTAATACAGCTCAAAAAGAGGCTTGTACGTGAGTGCCATGGTTTTGGTCCCATTTTCTGCACCATGCCATCTCTTTGGCTGTAAATGGCCAAAAGTCAGCTCTCTGGCAAAGGGTCTGTCCCATCTGGGCCAGCTCCTGTAGCACCCCTTGGTGGGATGGTCATGTTGTGGCAGGGAGGAAGCACTGAACTTCTCTGCTCCACTGGTGGCAGATGCCCAGGGACTTCATGGAAGTGGGTTGGTGGGGATCTTCCTCAGTGCGGAAGTCAGTCCGTGGTGAGGACTGCCCCAAGGACTCAGTCTTTGGTGAGGACTCGACTGCCCCAGTGCTCCTGTGCTGGCCCCAGTCCCAGACGTCTGGTGGGGATTTTCCACCTCTGAGGTATAGCCACTTCTCAACCTTATGCTGAGCAGTGCTGCTGCAAGCAAACACTTACTCAGGCTTTTCCTTAAAGGACAGTACCAACTGTTGCAGTTAAAGCTGTAATTCTAAGTCTAACAAAAATCCTACATGAGGAATAACTGAAGCTAATGCTTTTCTTTGTCATGGCTGCAACTTGAGTGTAAAGCTTCACCCTGTTACAACTACAAAGACACTAAACCAATTTACTTGCATTTACTCACTTTATTTTCCACTTCTGTTTCCTGGACATGCATCCCAGCTCACAGAATTTTAACTGAAAACTGAGCTATGTTGAAGTTGCTTGCTGAGAAGTGGTGTCATTCTGATCCTGTCATTACGGCTAGTACAGGAACTCAGTGGAAAGGAATACAAATTCTCTTCTGTTTCCTCCTAACGAAGACCTGAAAGCAGCACTACATCTGTTACCTTTCTTTTTCAACATAATTTCTACCTGCAAAATAAATGTTTCTATAGTTCTGTGTTATGGAAATAGCACCTTTCAAGTATTTCATTTTCCCATATTGTGATGTGATATGTGAAGTTTTTCTGTCTTTTCTTTTTCTAGGCTTGCTCCCAACATAATCTCTCCACTTGTCAGCCCCCTGAAAGCATTAGTTCCACCTTCCCTATTGCAGAAACATGGTTCTCCATCATCACACAGCCAGTCACCAAACGGGCAGCAATTTTCTGGAATACCAAATAAACCATACACTCAATTTCAAAACCAGTCTGTACAGCAGGGATCTCAAGGTAACTCTTCCCTCTTTTCTTTCTTTTCCTAATTTCTAGGTGGGGACAAAGAATTTATTGCAGTTTTTGCATTTCTGGCCAATACTTACATATTGGCTGAAATATACATCTTATATACCTATATAATAATACAATTATTAAGACACTGACAGCATTTCAATGGGAACTCCAGTTTTTAAAGTGGCTTGATGTACATACACAGCAAAGTGTTTAGACCAGCTCATGCTATGATATGGTATCCTAACAGGGGAAGTTTCCCCACTGCAGATCTCTTGCACTTAGGTTTTTCAGTAGATTGCTACTAGCCATGCACCTCACCTGATCATCCAGATGAGATGAGGAGACAAGAATCATCATCCAGCCTTCCATCAGCTTGGCAAGAGGGACTCTGCCAGAGCCAGAGCTGTCCAGTCCCAAAATATATGGGCTGAAGCAGACCTTGGCAGTGTCCTCTCAGTCCACTGATAGTGATGCACTAGACAAGAGTTTAGAGAAATAGTTTGCTATTTGTTATTTGAAAGTTGAGCACCTGTGTTATTTTATACACTAATATACCAAGGCACTGTGTACAGCTATAAAGTACCAGTGTGACTTCAGGACAGGAGTAACAGCAGCTAAGCACTAAGCAGCTGTCCCCCTGCTTAGGTTAAACTGGTTTTCAATCTGGATTACTCAGCCTTTTTCATCAGGAATTTATCTACCTATTGCAGAGCTGGGCTGTGGGAACTAAGTACTGGTTCTGCAGTTTTTGAAGTATAAATTAGCAAGAGATCTAATTATCAAAGATTCCTCCAGTGACAGAAGTTTGCATATTTAAGAACTCTGTTCTGTAATCCAGACAGTATGCTGCTAAGTGTGGTAAATACTCACAATAAAGAAGTGTGCAGGACGTGTCTGGTTGCAAGAATAACCAAGCGTGCAAGTTTATACAGGCAGATAACCAGCTTTTGGGAACTTGTTTCACAGCTGTACTGTCACTTATATAAGGTAATTTTTGGCTGGCAAACTATCACATGTGATCTATTTACCAGTGGGCAAAACAGGTGGTTTGGTTTCTCTCAATACATGCTAAGGGTAGGTCTGAAACCCAGGGCCTGAGCACAAATCCAGTGAGCAATTCATAGCTGTAACAGGGTTTCATATCCCAGCAGTTCCCTCAGACTTTCCTTCTCCAAGGCGCATTTTTGCTCTTTGGTTGGACTGACTTAGTCTGAAAAGTTAAAGCGTATTATAGGAAATGATTTGTGCTGAAGGAAAAACTAACTCAACCTGATGCTCAACAGATTATTCAATTTAAAAAGATTAACTCTAAGGGAAAAGTGGCAGATTTATGATAGCGTATAATGATATATGATTATGTTACTATAATGAGCTAAACAACTACAAACCACAAGAGGAAAGTTTAGCAGCTCATTACTATGGCAGAAACAAATGCATAGACAGAACAAGTTTTGAACCACTTAAATAAATTGACTTTATTCCTTAAGAAAACCACATTTCCTTTTGAATGAATTGTTGCTTTCTAAGTGTTATGTTGTGTGGTTTTGAAAAAGCCATAATTTTCCACTTTGACCAAATGTTGAAGTATTATTATAAATTCATTATGGAAATGGTCAATCAAAAATCACAGTTGATGTGTAACCTGTACTTAGCTGCACTGGCTCTGTCTTTTTGCATCTCAGTCCATTAACAGCACACTATTCTAATGGAATCTGTAGTAATTTGTGAGTTTTGAACTTTTGGAACACTATATACATCTTTGTGTGGAACTCTGCATCTATCTAGAAGCATACAAACACTGTGGATGTGAAATGTTTAGAAGACAGTGAGCTTCCTCGCGTTGGAAGCAGAAATATTGATAATGAAAGAATAAGCTGACCTTACTTAAATGTTTAAACCTAGCTGTAGGAAGATCACATGGAAATTATTACATGCTGAAAGAATCTGGCAGGCAATGGAATCCTGTAGTTATTTATACCTGACATGACTTCTTGTCAGGAATTTTATGGAATTTGAAAAGCTGAGATTTATTTGCACATACATGTAAATGACATGACATAACACGATGGCATTTAATAGGCATATTTCAATTATTTGCTCATTACATCATTCATTTGAAAGCCGCTTGAAGTTTTCTAGGCTGTGCCTTAGAGACACAGGCAGCCAGTGCACTGTGTGAAGTAGTTAACTGCAGCTTTTCTGTCACAAATTATTTCAAAGCAAATTTTTAACTAAATGTTATGTTTGGAACTCGGTTTATTCCTTTATTAACTGCTATATTTCTACATCTACTGTCCATAAACCATTTCATAGTGATCCCTTAAACTGACAGGACATTTAGTAAATTCTTCACTTGAAAATGAACCTCAGAAAACTTTTGATTGAAATCAAAACTGAAGGAAAACCTGAAATCCACGTGGAAAAAAAAATAGTGGTGAAACACTTGCTGCCAAATCGGGATTACACTTCTGCGCTCCTAGAAGGAGCAGCGCTCTCTGCACCAGACAAGCCTTCTTGCTTACTTCATATTAACCACTGAAGGAAGTCTTTTTCAAGAACTAGTAAGAAATACTCCATGTTTAGTTTACTCTGATCTATATGTGGTTGTTAATTGAACCGTTAGTTATGGGATATTAATCATAATTCCTAATACTTTCTGTGTAAAGCATGTGAAGAAATCCAAAGGAACCACAACTAAACGGCATGAACCAAAAGCACCTTTGTTTCATACTGCACGTTTTAGAGGTGTTATAAATGCAGTAAGGCTCTGACTTGTACTACATATGCAAATCAAACATTGTAGTGCCTGCGAGCAACAAGTTTCATTTCCTGTGGTTGTGTAAAATGAATGAAACCTTATCTGGCAAGAGCAGCCGTTGTTACAAAAGTCCTTGTGGTTGCTTTAACTCACACGGCCTTTCCATCTCTTGTCTAATTACTTTGGGGTTTGGGAACGCTTAGTGCTTAAACAAGCTGGCAGTTTTCCCTTTTTAATAGTGTGAAAGATGTGTGAGGCTCAGATCCTCTGAACAGCCTGACTGGCCTCTTGAGCCATGCCATGCTACTGAAGGCCATCAGGAAGAGCCAACCTACCTGGTACCAAAAGAAACTCTCCGACTGTGCCCCTGAAGCAGTGGGTGGAATATAGAAAGTATGTAAAAAGTCATGAAAACAGTCTAACTGACATAGCAACTCACTGATCCTGCAGTCCTTCGACCGGGAGGTATGCAGTTTCAGTCACTCCAAGACTCATTTCCACCTTCCAAGATTAACATTCAGCTGGCTACATTTTGAAACACAGCTTTTAATACAACAAGCACAATTCTTCCTACCAAGCCTCTACCCCTTTCTAATAGGGTCCCACCGTCTCATCATTTCTCTGAAGCTCATGGAAAAGGAAGCTTTCATTATACTGCTGAGGTCAGAAGGATTAAAAGTCCCATTTTTAGTGCCATGGTTTGTTTTACGTGACCAGTGACCAGCACTGCAACCTTTCCCTTCTTCATGCTGATGTCTGTCTTTAGTTTGCTACCTGCATTTATCTTCAATTACATTAGAATTGGAGTGCTGCATTTCTCTGTATTTCCTTCAGGAAGCAGAAAATTGCTCCTGGTGAATACAACAGTGAAGTAACACTAGTATTTTCCTGCATCGTGTCTCTTCACTGTATAGTTCCAATAACACTTTTTTGTGCTGCCTTTTCAGATTATTACACAGTGATGCTGAGGGTTAGATGCTGCAGTCCAACAGAGAATTTGAATGCTCATGGAGCATTTTAGTTCTCTCCAGCCTTCTGATTCTGAGGCAGTTCGCTGCCTCAGGTATGTTTTCCTGCGCAGCTAGACAGTGAAACTAAAAACACTTCAAAAAGAATCTTTACCCATAGGTCTTGAGAAAACCCTGGATCCAACCAGTTTCAATCCAGTTCTGCCAGGCTTGGCTGTCCTCTGGTTTTCCAAGTCACTGTGCCAGCCCTGTAGATCATAAAGATGTTTAATAGATCTAACAAAGGCAAGCCTGGGAGCATGACAAAAGGGCAGCAATTACAGAGACAGAGAAAATACACGTCATGCCTTCCCTAGAAGTGATGTGTATAGCAGACATCCTGGAAGAGGTTCACTTTTTTCTCTAGCAGTGCATATAAGTGCTCTCTGCAGCCGGTTACACCTCATCTGAAGCCAAGTGTCTCATTTTCTTTCACTGTTCATCTCAGAAGGAGATATTTTTAGAAGGTTTATAGCAGGGAGTTCGTATTTTGTAAACAGAAAAGTCAGGATAATTATCAAAAGCCAATCAATAAAGCCCTGTACCTAAAACCACATCAAAAGATGGCTTTGCTACCTTTCATAAGAGCTCTTTGGCTGGTTGAGCCAGACTCTCCGGGCAGTAAATAGAGGTGGCTGTCTATTTATTCCAAGGAAGGACATGCATCATTTAATACGCAGCTTTCCAAATTTCTCAGCCTTCTTCTATGTAGCAGCAAATACAAACAGCTTTGGTACAGTGTGTGTAGTGTCTTTATCTAACACAGTCATCCATTAGTACTTCACCACTCATGGATATCAACAGTTTAGGTATTTTGTGGTGGAGGATTACAGGTTCTTAAGAAATGAATCATCTAATCCATGCAGGTTGTGCCAAAACACATATGAAACTGTGAAACTTCAGAGCAAATCTTTCCCCACTCGATGAGTTCATTGTATTTTTACTAAAGAATTGCCTCAGCCTTATTTATTACCACCTTAGAAAACACGACCAGACTGAACAGATGCTATCTATCTCCTTAGTCAAACTTTGGAATTTAAGGGAAAATGCAGAAAAAGACAGGGGATCTTTCTCAACAGGAAAACCCTTATACACTGCATGATTTGTAAGGGACAAATCCCCCCTGTACAGCACCCAGCCTCTTTGGTGATAGGCACAGGTATTTCATTTCTAAACAACCAGACCGAATAGCTGCACAACCAGCCCAGCAAGTCACTGCTGAGTGGGGCTGTGCTGGCTTCCCTCAGCGGCTGATGCGGTTATGTCTGTCTGGCTGAACTACCTGGTTCCTTAGGAAACATTTCAGTCTGAGTAAGGCTGAGGGAAGAAACACTACAGCTCTGTATTTTTTCTGGCAAACACAGGAAAATCCTGACAGCACATTGTACTAAACTTAAAGCCTGACTTGGTTGACTTCAGTTGCATATAAGGGAAGGAGCATCATTTCAGAGGGGACTTTGAGAGAAGGTAAGAAAACAGATAGTTAATACGACTGTGCAAATAGTGTGTGATGCACCTGGAATCAGGAAGAGGTTACTGAGGCAGGAGGAAGGAAAATCATTAAATCAGGCCACGGCTGGTATAAATCTTGTGGCATGCTTTGAGGTTGGCCTTAAGGGAGCAAATAACATTTTCTTTTAGGATATTGGCACATACTTCCAAGTTGTAAAATTCCTTCCTCAGCAATTCATTTGTCCTTTACTGTTACCTACTCTCTTTTGTTGTGCACAAGTCACAATTTCTGCTGGCAAACCCCAAAGCATGTAGCTTTGAACACAAGTGGGCTGTTGACCGCATTCAGCTGATCTGCTACTTGAAATGGAGCACATCCCTGAGATTTTTGCTTGATGGGGATCACAGTCCACAGCACCTTGTGGGTCCAAGTCTGATGTAGCTTCTATATTATTATGCCTTATAGAACAGCATGATCGTTACTCCATAGTTAAAACTGAGGGACCAAAAAACCCCACAATAGTAATGAAATACTGCGACAGAAATAGATCTAATACCATTACAGTGGTGTTAAAATGTGCATGTGATATCTGTTTTCAGGTTACCAAGGCAGCTTTCACTCAATACAGAACTGTTTTCACTATGGAGACTGCTACAGAACAATGGACCAGTCTGTCACCAGTGATGTCCTCACGGGGGAATCCCACTGCTTTAATCCTCTGAGACAGAATGGCTATCACATACTCAATGCACCTTTAGCTTCAACAGGTAATTTATTCTGCCTATAAAGAATTACCCATGTGATATTTTTAGGAGGAGGGGAAAAGAACAGATTTTATAGTCAATGTTATTACAAAAATATACTTGCATAAAAACCTCAGTCGCTGAAATTCATTTGCATCTATAAAAATCCCAGGAGAAAAGCTAATTTATTTTCTTTAATCCTGCTGTATTTGACTGATGGACAGTCAAATTCTCCTTTCATTCTGCTGGATGTCACAGGCAGCACATACCTTCAGGAGAGCTGACAAACAAGACACCTCTCATTTATTGTGTGGGTTATTCATGGTACATCTCTCCAGGTACGCTCAGGGAGGCTTTTATAGTCAGATCAAAGTTACGAAGATAGTTAACACAACTCAGAAGGAAACAGCAGCAGCAGGGACTTTTATTCCTTCAAAGCAGGAATAAAAGGGGGGCTTTGTTTTGCAATCCTGATGTTTACAAATGGGAAGGCACTGCTTCGATAAATTCAGCTAAAAAGACTGGTTTGGTTTTGTTCAGCAGTTCCTTTGTGTTTGTGCTTTGCACATTCACGGCAATTGTTTTTTGCCAATTAACTGTGTATTTGCATAATGTAAAATTTACAAGTTATGGTAGCTTCAGTATTGAAGTATTCATTTGTGTAAAGCATTGTTTTCTGCTTTTAAAACCACAATTGAGATTTGTCAGACCTACTGAAATCAAACAAAATGTGAGTATGCCAGCACCATGAAACACCATTTACTGGTCTCTTTACTTGCCTATCTCTCAGATATTTTTCTTCATTTCTGAATTCAGGAGGGCATCTTGGTTAAGGACAATACTGGAAACATATGTTTAAATGCTTTTTGAAATGGGGCCTGAGTCAGACCACAAAATTAGAGTTGACTTTCCTGTTTGTTTTGTATTAAAGGAGAGTCTGTTCAGAGAGAGCGGGCGTGCATTTGTCTGGTGTTCCACACTAGAAAGTGTATGCATCGGTAACGAGCACAAGGGAAAAGTTTAAGATGAAGTTTCAGCTTCAACTTTGAATTCTTTTGTGTTATTCATAAGTTTGATGTTACTAAAACACAGTTTTTTCATGTTAACATCAAATTTCAAGTTCAGATTGACAGCCTGCAATATTTAAAGAACAGACTAAATAAACTTTCCAAGAGAAATTGTAGGAGCAAAGAATAATACTATGGCAAGACACCAACTTCAACAACAGTTGATTTTTCTGTCTGGGGCTAAGCTATTAAGAAATGTTTCTGCGTAGTATTTTTGGTTTTAGAGTGGTTATTGAGGTATGCAAATACTTCAAAGGCTGAAACATAAATATCTATATGAAATATATAAATCTTATCTTTTTGTGTGTAAAATAGAACCATTCAGGTTTGCAAGATTCATCAAGGCTATGCATTAATTTTTGTTCAGGCTTTTATAGCACTATTAATATTAAATGAGATCTCATCTCGCAGGAATGCCAAATGTGACTGGCAAACAGCTGCTCCATGAATCATATTAACAGTCAATAAATTCTTATTTTCTGTTCTGGACTTTGGATCGTTTACTCTATGTGGAATCTAATAATGATTTCTGGGGTGTATGCTTCTCTTCGTGGTTGTGTATCTACCCTGTATACAGGCTCCTCAAATGGAAATCAGCATAACATAAACGCTTGCAAAGTCTATCAAAATACGGCTCACTCCATTTGGAGCAACACAGGATAAGGCTGATAAACAGGCTGAGTTCCTTGTCCAGAGACTTTGGACATGTGCTGCATGCCAGATTTCTGCAGACAGCAGAATCTGACCTGTAAACTAACAGTAAATTAATACATCAGAGGAAAATGCAGCAATGTAAATAAGCAGAGAATTAGGTCTCAAATAAAAAACCATTCCTAATAGTAAAATACCTGTAATTAAGATCTAAAGACTGAGCCGACGGGGCTTTCTGAAACCAGGCCTGGCTGTGTAAGCCCAGAGGATCTGTCACTGCTGCTGGCAGCATGGTGCTGCACAGCCCAGAGGCCTCAGTTAAGCCTGGTGCAACATCTGATTTAGCTGCATCCAGACACACTTGCCTGCGGAGTTAGGCAGGTGGAAGAGATGAGAGAAAGGCTGAAGAGAAGAGAGAGCCGCATTTTCCATGTAGGGAACTGAGGCACAGAATGACAGTCATTTCCCAACAGCACCACAGAGCTCCTCTGTCAAGCAGAGGATGGAGCCAGGTATTCGTGCTGTAACCATGAGAATCAGCCATTCAAAGGTAGACTTCAGTTCACAGGAATGTGATCTGTAAAAGATGTATTTTCTACATCAGGCACTTAGTTCACAGGCATGTTCTTAACTAGAACAAAACGCAGGTTCTTGTGGGGCATAATAGGAAATGTTCATGACTTTTGGGATGGGCAATAAGCCTTTTGTTTCAGACTCCCTGGCATTCCAGCTGCCATAGAACCTGGTAGCAGGCAAAGCTGTTCATTTCCACAGGGATGCACAGCTCAGGGAGGCTCAAAAAGCTGTGGAAGTAAGTTTTGCATTATAAGAGGAGAAGGGCAGAGAAATTTTTCCACCACAGTGGCTTTGTGGTAGCCTAGCAAGCACCAGAGAGCTGGGCCAGGTGAGGAGCTGGCAGCATGGTGGGCTTTGGTGGGCTGAGGACAATGTGGGGCACAGCTCCTTCCACACATCCCGTGGGCCTGACCTCACACACCTGATTTCTACGGTATAGGGAGATCCAATAAATGCAGGATCCAGATTTTTTCTGAGTCTTAAGAGCAGCTGGGAGAGACATGGAACATTTTTCCTGAGTGCCATTAGAAGGAAAAACACACAAAGCAAGAGGACTGCATCACTTCTAGCGCACACTAGGATCCTTGCCCACTCATTGTTTTGACATCCTATTCAGATAATGACCGTAAAGTCCCAAGAGAGTCATACTCTGATACTTGCACTTCACTTGCAAATGGGTAGCTTTCCACAGAAATGAATGGGAGCTTCATCTCCTATGATACAAATGTCCATGGAGATTAGTTTGTGTATCTCCTGGGTAAGGCTTTGATGGTAAACCCTATTGTCTTTTTATTAATACTGGGCTGTACTGTATAATCCCAGGCCTCAAACTACGCTTCCTTCCTTATATGTACTATGGCACTAAATCATGTCCATACAACTTGTCCCGCTTTCAGGCTATGATGCAATCTCTGAAGCACAGTGTGTATCTGAAGACATGGTCTCCAATGGAACTGATGAAAGTGGATTCTTCCAGAACGGCGCCTTTGATCACTGCTTGAATCACATTCCTTCCATCTATACAGATACCTAAGAGCAGTGCTGACCCTGTTGCCTTTATTATACGTATAACTGAGTATGTAATAACAAAGGTGTTGTTCAAGTACTTTTATTTAGTCTGTATCCCTATATGTGCTCATTTAAACAAACACCTCACATTTACCAAACCATTTTATACATGAATAGTCTGTATAAGATACTATTGGAACCTGTTCCTTTGCTGTGGCACTTTGAAATTCATGCTTTAAGGGAATGAGGAGCATTTCAAGCAGCTTGTTTTGTAAGTTCTCTCAGTAAAGTGTAAATGTAAGTTATATAAGAAACTTGTAAAGAAGGGCTGGTTTTTTCCTGCAAAGTATGTTTCAATTTGAGGATGTTGTTCCCTTTAATCAGTTTTCATTTAACTCATTGGTCAATTCTTCTCTTTTTTTATTAACTAGAAGGATTTTTTTAATCACAGACCTCATGTATATAAAGATCTTCATTTGCTCGGCTGGTTTTATATTTTCAGTTTTACAAGAAAGCATTAAAAACTGGAAACGAGTGTCCTGTCATTTCTTAACATCAGCAATCTGCCTGATAAATCCTCGTATTACATTCCTAAATGTCTGAGAGTGATTTAAACAAAGCAGTGACATTTCAGTAAGTGTGAAATTATAACAGCCCAAGCGTATGTGAAGGAAACCGAGGGGCTTGCAGACTTCCAGTAAAGGACCAGAGCCTTTCAGCACAGGGCAGCACCATGGGCTGGCTCCCCATCACTTGGTGCCTACTGGCCCTAAACCCTCTCTCAGCCTCCCTGCTGCCTCTGCCATGGTGGATGCATCAGCACAAGCAGTGTAGGGGAAGATTAAATGAAGCTATGGTTGGCCCTGTGCCTCCACAAGTAAACAACCCCTCATCCCCTGTGAGATCAGGGGCATATTCACAGTGCACAAACACTATGTGGGGCAGGTCACCTCATTTCTCTATTCACAAGACCTGGAAGCCACTCTGACCTCTCCACTTGAGGCAGGGAGGGCTTCAGGAGGGCTCTCCTCCATCCAAAGCACTTCCAATCAGTGGCTTCCAGAGAACAGAGGTCACCTGCAGTAGCTTGGTTCCCTATCACAGTAGCCCTGGCCTCACTGGGCTGCATTTCCAGCCTAATCATGATTCCTGGGAGAGACAGGCCTCCTGCAAGGGCACATGTGCTCCCAATGTGTGCCAACACAGGCAGGTTAGATACGAGCTCCTGAAAATGTCCCATGGTGGTTTGGCAGAACAATAAGCAGAAACAAAAAACCACGTAACTGTTCTCATTTGCAAACCATTGCTTAGTTGGGCTTAATAAGGTACTCTAGGAGCAAGTGTATGGTTAGCTGAAAGGCTTTATTCGGTCTCATACACAAACCCCAACCTCAGGAGATGCTGCTGCATGTGTGACCTGCTGTCCTGCAGGTGTGGGTGCAGCCTCACAAAGCAAAAAGAGAAGCTGGGCTTGGATTAAATGAAGATAATTAGAGTTAGCATCAACTTTGCTCTTGTACTATGGACACGAATAACACTAAATGCCCTAGCTGCCCTTGGCAGTGTCCAGCTGTGTCTCCTGTACCCAACGCCACAGGCGAGAGCACTTGACAAAAGGCCAAAGGACATTTAGACAGCAGGTCCCAGAGTGAAGCATCCAAGAGGACACCATGGCTACACCAAAACCAAACCATTCCCACAGCTCCCATACCAGCATGTCTGCAGCAGCAGAGATGCCACACCAGGCATAGGACAGCCTAAGGAGGCTATTGGGTGTCCATCCAAGCCAGGGGTGCACACCTGAAATGCTGCTGAGGCCTGAGAAGTTTATCAGCAACAGGCAACTCTTCACAAGCACCATTCTCTACAGGACACCCACCTTGGGCATCAGTAGATTTCTGGCAAATACCCTTCTTTTACAGCTCAAAGTTACCCAAGCGACTACAGGTCACCACTGAAAACCTCATGCTGGACTGAAACGAGCGAGTCACTGAGGATGGTACTTTCTTTCCTGTTTTCTTCCCATTACCAGGATCTGCTCGGCAGCACAGAGCCATCAAGGACCCTCTCTCATGCCAGGTATGTCAGTCACAGTGAAAGGCTTGCACCAACCTGCCCAGACACATGGGACACAGCTCAGGTCCGACACAGCACCTGGTGCCCCAGCCTCAGGACCCAGCAGCCCAGGAATCTGCTCATAGAGCATCCCAGTGCCGCTGTGCCTCTCCTCAGCCACGGACCCTCTGCAAACAGGGAAAAAACCCTGGAGACCATCTGTCACAGCAGCGTGTCCAGCACCGCTCTGAGCCCAATCTGGGCTAACCAGAAAGCATGGATGCATTTTAGTTGTTTCTCCAGGGCCTGGCTGCACCTTGTTAGTGCAGATGAAGGGGACTCTGGATCCAGTTTAGCTCTCTGTCCTAAAGAAACCTGACTGAAATGTAGACACTGAGGAAGTTTTACAGTTAATCACTCCAGAACACGGGGTTATGTGATCCCTCTTTTATGAGTGGTTCCTCAAGATCGCAAGCTCTCAAGGACACCCAGTCCCAGCTGCAAACCTGTTAACTGTGGCTGCCCTGTCTGGCCCAGGCAGTCCCTGAAAGCACTGACTCAGTGTTCCTCCCTTGGAATTAAAATGCATAAAGGCTCCAAATTGTGCCTTAAGTCGAGGCACGTGCCTTTGCTTCTGAGTACTGCCATATCTGCTTTCTGTCCTGTTGCTTATCTACTCTGATGCATCAGCGGTCTGAGTTGTTTTGGGTCTCAGAAGGAGCCAGAACTCTTTCCTAGGACGTTAAACAAGGAGGCAGGTAGCTTAAAAACTGCCAAGCAGTAAACCTCTAAAGCTTTTAAAGGAAGACTTAGAAAAAACATATCCAAAGGCCAACAAAGCTGTAACGGCTGAGACAAAAATCAAGATCATTTCTGTTGATTCAATTAGTCGGAGACATTAAAAGGAAATCGCGTCTTAAACCCCAGATTAATCTCATTTCCTAAAAATTAAAGAAATCCTTCTAAAAATGCCATTTTTTTCAAAGTTAAAAATACAAACCAACCGAACGTAACCATATTTGATCAATTACAGAAATATTTCTGTCACAACAAGCAGGCTGTTCAAAACCACACAATGATTCACAAAGGTCTGGGAAACTTAAAGCAGAGCAGCTGGAGTGATGATTTCATTCCAGAATCTGTGTGAATCAGGTTTTCTGTAAATTAAAGAGCTGGATTGAGAGAAATGCGAAAGCTCTCGTTTGAGTTTGTACAGTTTGGAAAGTTATCCATAATAAAAGCATCAAAATACACAATAGCACCAGTTAATGTGTGCTTGAGTACTTCATTATGTCCTTTTATTACATGTAAGTAGGGAAGTATCTCATGTAAGCTTTTCCTAAAGACACAAAGAAACCTTTCAATGGAATTTATTGCTTGGCAAGTTTGTCGTTGTGGTGCTGTAAAAACCCCACCGACTAATACGTATAATAACTGGAGTAAGGCTTTATAACAGTAGAAAATTATTACCCTGTGGAATTAAAATGGAACTGCTGGTTCCATTTCACTGTCAGATACTTTTCCAATCTAGGCAACAAAATTCAAATAATAAATTACAAACCTACTTTATAAATAGCCACAAATCATTTCCCCAGTGAATGAAAACCCCATGTGTATGTACTCGGTGTGTACGCAGGATGCTTTAGGAACGCCTGAAATAAGATGACCTTCAGTGGCTGATCAAGCTGGGAGAGAGAAAATGAATTTCAAGAGTTGACACTGAAGCAGCTGAAGCACTTCTTTGCGCCCTCCACCAGCTGGGACGGAAGCCAAACATTCAGTAGGACTGCTACATTTTTAATACAATCAAGCTCAAGCTTTTCATTGTAGAGAAAACCAAAATGCTTGTTCTGGTCCTGTTTAGTAGCTGCAGTACTTCACAAGCTATACAAGTATTCATCCTTTCAGTGATACAGAGGCGCCTTTGCAAGTGAGCAAAGATGTACACACATAGCATATCATGACAAAAGAACACTATTTTAATGCCGTAACTCTGATGTGGGAACATGACCCAGGAATTTGTAAGACCAAAGCCTCAGGTCTGCAGTAGGAATGGTGACAGCCTGTGGCAGGTATCAGATATACACCCATGGATACAGACTTAGTACATTTTCAGGTCATATTCTCTAGTTAGGTACACACCAAACAGCAGGACCAGCTGCCTGTGGAGGGGCTTCTCTGCTTCTGAGACTGTCCTTTCAACTGGGTACGCTTTGTAAATGGTAATAGTCCAAAACAACAAATTCCAGAGCACATTATGAGCACCGATCCGATACTGCAATAGATGTCAGTTACGCAAGCGGTGCAAAAAAACCCCACTTCTTAAAACAACAACCAAGCATGTGAAAATAAACAGTGACTGTAAATTGAATTTAAATTGCATAAGAGTCAAAGATTTCAATGGTTTTTGTTATGATCTTATTAAAACCTACACCAGTTTAGTTCAGTTCTCCAGCAATGTATTTCTATTAAATTAAAAGATCAGTGCAACAGGAGAAAAATAGCCAGTCCATATGATTTATTTCACTGACAGCAAAAAGCCATTGGAATATTCCCTCCTGAAACAAACCCTTCTGAGATCTGCAGAGTTACACTAAAGGCTCCTCTCTTCTTAAATTTCAAAGCAAACTGCAAAAAGTCCCTTACGTGATTTTGAAGTCCATGGCCCAGAATCAGCAGAACAAGAGCTGTAGGCATCTAGATTGTCAAGGCCTTGCGAGGCTGCATACCTTGGCACCAGGGGCTGTCAGCCACTCATGGCTCCAAAACCAGTCAAACCACGAGAGAGGCTTTTCTTTAATGCATCTAACCCATAGAAAGTCCCAATCTGGGTGCAGGCTGAGCTTTCTACCTGATTTTTAGTGAGATGAAAAGATATTTGCCCATTCCTTTGGCAAACAAGAAACAATTTCTGTAGTGATGGTGAAGCCAGAAAGAAAAAGCAAATTCTTCTGTGTTAACACACATTTTTTGGCTGGAACCAGTAATTCTAGTTCAAAACCAAGTGACTCAAGTTTAAAAGTGCATTTCTGGCCCTGTGTTATACAGAAGTTCTCTTCAGTGAATCAAGGACACCAAGAAAAGGATTATGTTAATTTTCAAGAGTTTTGCAAGTTCTGGCCTGCTTGATTTCAAAGGGGTTTCTCCCTTCTTTCTGAGAGGCCACATCTCTCAACCTTCCAAGCGTGCCTAGGTGCCAAACAGTGGTCTGGAATGTTTTGCTGGACACAATGACAGTACAGAGACATGGGAGGACACACGGAGATGCTGGCTAGGGACTGGGCTAGGAAGGGAGTGCATTAAGGTGGTTTAGTGGAGGATTAGACTGACCTTTCTCTGCTTTCAGGTTCCCTTCATTTCAGGAAGGCAGCATAACACCATCCTCGGGTCAATGGCAACCAAGAGAGCCCCAGAGCAACTCTTCCCCTCCCAGCACCCAAGTTAAGTACGTGATTCCAACAGCAGATTCAGGATTTTCCTCTTCAATAACTAAGGGATGGCTTGATTTCACTTGACTTCAGGCATCCGTGAGTTGCCAGAACAGCACCCTGGCTTCCTCTAAGGTGCTAGGAAGTGAAAGATGCCTCCAAAGGGGGAGTCACCATGTTACAGGAAGGCGTTGAGAAGTTGCAATCTCCAGTGATGGACATCAAAATTCAGACAACATAAATCCCTTCCAGCACATCTCGTGTAATAAGGCAGCTGAGCCTCTGTTGTGCCAGTGCCCTCCATGCTCTCCTAAGCAACCAGCGCTGCTCTCCAAAATGAAGCACAACCCCACTGAGTAACCTGCACCACCTCTCTCAGCAAAACTGGGGAGCACTGCCACCAAAATAAATCTCTCTGCATCAGAATTTGCCCTGAATATAACCCAAAGCAACACTGCTGAAATGCAACGGGCTCATGGACAGACTTTTTTAAAGGTGTCTAAACACCTAAAACCTTTGAAAAAGGCACTGAGGGATTCTTTAAGACTGCCTTAAATTGCTTTAATTTCATCTCCAGCATTTCGTTTCCTTCTAAAAAATGCTCTTCGGTGCCTATTTGTATCTTTAGGCACATTCTGCAAATCAGAGCTATATTGCATAATGAGTTTTCTTTTCTATCTCTTTGGGCTGAGAACCACACATTTGCTTAAGGAATTCTCCATGGACCTGAAATCTGTTCAGATTATAAATACAGGCTGAGCTGGGAGCAGGCATGAAGACCGTGTACAGAAAACAGTGATTCTAGTCACACAAGACACCTGATACAGCTGGCAGGAAGGCAAAACTAAACAAATGCAGGTTTACATTTTACTATTTAAAGAATAAAGTATTCAAGTTGAGTTCCATTAACACCTGTCAGGACTTTGGTCCATACTCAAATCCACATTTCTAATTTTACTGCTAAATAATCCCCAAAGCTGGCAGTTTGAAGGTAAAGCAAAATACCCAAGCTAAACATCTGAAGCAAATTGTAGCTCTCTGGAAGAGCCCTTCTGCTGTATAAATGAAGGTCATATGTATAAATGATTAGAAGCTTAAGGAAATATGTCTTCTACTTTTCTAAATTGATAACACACACATATTGCATTAATATTCCCACATCAATTACTGGACATGTTCCCGGCTGTAAGAAAAATTATGATTTCTTTTTTGTAAGCCCTTGGAATAATATTCTTACACTCACACAATTAACTCTAGCCATGCAGAGGGAAAAGGAGTTGATTTAACACACTACATCTCAGAAAAGCAGAGCATCAGTTCCTGGAGATGCCACCACCTGGGTATACCCTGGTTTTGGAAGATGGACAACAAGATGCAAGAGTCCTCCTTTCCCTGGTGAAGAAGTGCCAGAGGTCCTGGTGGGGACAGGGTTGAGGAGAGCAACCCAAATATGTTGGCTTTGGTGTTACAGCCGTGGCAGCCACGCTGGTGGCAAACCTGGGATCTCCGTTTATTTATCAGATACAAAATAAACCGGACAAATGTTGCAAAAGACTTCTTAAACACTTCCTTTCTCTGTAAGGGGTAACTAATGCCTGGCAGCAGGCACGGGGCATCCTCGCCACAGCCATCTGGAGGACCCCAAGTGCCCACCTGGGCTTTTGGGACTGCCCAGACCCTGCCATGGGACTCAGTGCTGAACTCAAGGGAGGGTCAGGGTAGCTGCTGCCATCA
The DNA here is from genome assembly GCA_009867235.2 of Psittacus erithacus. Lineage (NCBI taxonomy): Eukaryota > Metazoa > Chordata > Aves > Psittaciformes > Psittacidae > Psittacus > Psittacus erithacus. The sequence continues at coordinate 51,540 of WYDI02042216.1, forward strand.
GCCATGACCCCTTTGGCTGCTGCTAACTCACGTTTGCCAGAAAGAACTTAATTCCAGGGCTCATAAAAATACTTCTGAAACACATTTTTCCCCTTTGAAGTCCACCAGATCTCACTGAATGCCAAGTATTTTCCATAAATGCTCTCAGGCTCAAACCTATCTAGACCCACCTATAGAGTCTTCATACGTACAGCTATTGTATATATGTATCCCATTATACCCTGATAACCCAGGGCATGGCTGGACACCCCCCATTTCTAAAGCAGACGGCCTTGGACATGAGAGAGGCCAGCAGAAGAGTCATCAATTCATCACTGCTGATGCTGAGCACAGCAAGCACAAAAACGCAAACGGTATTTATCATTCCTGACAGATTGCTTTGCTTTCTGCTTTTTATTAGCTGCCATAAAGGTAGGCTCCTATTGTCAGAGACAAAAGTCATTAAGGGGGGGATGGACGGACACAACAACAGCAGAAATATTTCCATTGGAAATTACTTCCGTATTTTTCCCAAGCAGCAGAACTCTGACAGATCCCAGCTGTGCACAGATCATACTTATACTCTGTGTACAGATTATAGTGCCAAGTTCAAATGTTGCAAGACTGCAGCCACAAATGCCATGTTTTCTTGTCCCAGTGGATGGAGGTGTGTGCAGACCTAGAGGGAAAACTACTGGGAACCGCCTGCCTATTGAGCATCACCTTCCCTGCGTACCTGCAGTTGACAGTCCTGGGCTTCTCTGATACTTCTATTTTCTCACAAGAGGGAGCTCCAGCTCTGGCTTAATGCTATGAAAATGTCCTGCCCAGACCCTGCTGGTCTGCTGCCTCTGAAAACACCCACCTCTCGTCCAAGGCCAGGCTTATAGAGCTGCTTTTGCAGTCAAACCCCATCACCAGGAGTTAGAATCTCAACATGAATTTCAATGATCAGAAAGATCAGAAATTTCATAGCTCAGAAATGCTGCCGAGGTCCACTCCTGCTTCCTTGGCTCAGGTCACACACACCTCTGTGGTGGCCATGGACATGAACAGAGGAACATCCACAGGGCCACAGGCATCACCAACCATGGCCATTGCTTTCCATCACAGCTGAGGGAGGGAAGAGGGAGAAGCCCCTGTTCATGGGTAAGATGAAATTCCACATGCAATCTTACACAGCACAGCACCAAGTCTAACTGCACTTGGACTGACAGCCATGGAGACAGCTTCAAAACAGTAACACCTAGTTTCAAACCAAAGTTGTGAGCAGCACTGCAGTTTCAGTGGGAGATATTTGGCAGCTGCAGTATTTTTGACCTTTCTGTGTATGGACTGTTGTTCCATACCTTTGCTATATTGCTCTTAATGATGGTCTGGTAACTCCAGTCTATGTCTGAGTGTGTGTGTGTGTGTGTGTATGTGTGTGTTTGTATATCTCAATGGGCACAGCTTTACACTTTATACTATTGCTTTTCCTTCCTATTTCTGTTAGTGTTAACTGCAAGACCTGCCTAATTTTTCAGTCTGACCTGATGTCCCCAGAGGCTCATGTTAGCACACCTCGGGTTTCTGTGCTGATCCCATTATTAAAAATATTAAGAAAAAAAGTCCCTTCTGAAAGGGATTCCCATTAAGACCTCTCCTACGCAGCTCTCCCCCTTCCAGCACAACCGAAGTGGCCTCACACAGCCACTGCACGGTTTGGGGGCTTAAAAGTAAATTACTGCAGCACTCAAAGGCAGACAGTTTATGTCAGGAACACTTCAGCACCCAGAAAACTCTGCTGGTCTGAAATCCAAAATTGGGACTGCATGTCCTTGAGCTCCCTCTGCTGACCCCATGATTTAAAGATACAAGAACATGAAGTTCTTCGCCATCACAGCGACGTCAGTAGTAGCTCAAATACCCCAGAGACGTATTCCCCGGCTGATGCCAGCTGCACAGGGCTCCTTTGGAGCAGACAGCAGAGGAATGTGCTGGGTGCTCCTGTTTTCCAGGAAAACCAATCCAAGATGGACCCCATCCGTGGCCCAGGCAGGGACAAATGCCCCTCACAAACTGCAGAAGCAGGCAACAGTGACTGGAAGAAACAGTGCCACAGCCTGAGGCTCAATGCCCTTCTGCAGAGCACTGTGGATCAGGCCCCAGCAAGTGGGGATGCTGTGGCATTCCCTGGGAACTGCCAGGGAAAGCGGCACACAGCCGAGGCAGTTTGGTTCCTTCTGACTTACCCTAAACAACAAATCTGTCATGAAAACATAAATCTGTAGGGATTTCAACCAAAAGAATTCCGTATTTTTCTAAGCCTAGGGTTAAGAGGGCATAAAGGCTGTGTGGCAGCTCTGCTGTGAGGTCAGCACTGCAACTGCAACAGCCACTTGCCAGTCTTGAGTTTCATCTACTGCACACTGAACTAAGCTGGATAATGAAATGCAGGACATATCTGTGACACAGTGTGAACAAAAACATAAAAAAGATTAAAAGGCAACTGTGGAAAGCTCGCGTGCTCCTCACATAATGAGAACAATTTGTTCAAAGCCTGCTGCTTGCCCGCTAGCACAGAGGCTCCAGGCAGGTTTGCGGGCTGGAAGCAAGCCCTGGTCTCAGGCAGCCTGGGGGTCACACAGGGTGCTGTGTCCTGAGCATCTCTCTGCCTTTGCCTTCTTTTGCATAACTCCAAGGAAATTTGCGGTCTCAGTCTGCCTCGGTTTCCTTGCATGTAAACCATGTCCTCATGCTCCCTCCCCAGTTTTAGAAAATGATTTTATATCTGTGGATTAAGGATTTTATATCCATGGATTAAGGGTCTAAAATTATCTCGCTGCCTTCCTATTCAGCTGAGCTTTGTTTAATTAGGACTATGGTTAACTGTGAGAGGGAATGCAAATGTGGTGCTGGCTAAAGCCTTCTTCCAGACAATGACAGAAGTCTGTCTTTAAAATACCTATTTTGCTCCCAGTCTATAGGAAATACAAATGCAATACAGCCTATTTAATACAAAATGGGTTTAAAGTGCTATTAGTAACACATAAAACCTTTAGCCATGCAACGGATTCCCTCTAATCCGATTTTATTTTCTCTAAATATCATGCTATTTCTATGAAATATTTATGACACAATAAATACGTAGTATTTCATTCCAGCACCATTCCTGACTTGACATTTACATAATACATTATCAAAGACTATGATCAATATGAATATGGTCTTCTGTATTACATCATAAAATATTGATTTAAATGAACTTTCGAAGCATTTTTTGTTTTTTCCGGTAAAACTAATACTCTGCTTCCTGTCTCAGATCCATTCTGAACACCCAGCAGAGTCCATAGTTATAACTTAAACTCTTGAAAAAATCCCAAGGACAGAACTTGCCATCCCTCTAAACTTACGAATATAAAACCCACATGTTGACATCTAAATAAAAACTGTCAAATGTGGAGCTTCTTGCCTCAGTGGCTCTTTTAGTTATATAAAATCAAAGGACATAAGAAAGGATAGAGCTCACTTTGGAATAAAAAGAAGTTCTGCAGCTCTTACTGAGTCAGTTTTTTCCCCTCCCAGTTTGAAAGTTTAGGGAGAAATTAAGCTGGCTTATGGCACATAGAATGATTTGGGTTGGAAGGTACCTTAAGGATCACCTAGTTCCAGCCCCCTGACACATGATGAAGCATGCACCTGAATTAAAGTCAGCTCTGAACTGAAGTGCCAGTGTATTTTAGCCAGAACAATTCTCTGTCCAAGAGATCTTTCCATTCACATCCCACCCAGCACTCCACACCAATGCCCAGGCCTGTACTTGCAGCCCACATCACTATTCTATGCTGGCCATTCCCAGCACTGCCTGTGCTCAGCACACACTGACTCATGGCAACTGCCCCTGCAGCTGCAGGCCCAGATAGAGCTGCCACATGGCCAAGCAAACTACAACCCTGTTTACTTAATGATGCAATGAAAATCAAAGGAAAACTGGCAAATTCAGATGTGTTATGCTGGGAAATTCATTATTTTCTAGTATGGCTTAAAGTATCTCAATCAATCTTGACTTAGGGATTATATCAATGGAAACAACTGCTCCCCAGGAGCAATCAATAAACCTTCCTGGCCACCTTTGTGGATTTTTAAAGTGGCAGAGCCTGTTGCATTGGGTCTCCACGTTTTGGTTTTCCAGAGGTGGAAATTCATCAGATGGAGTACAAGTACTGTTTGAAATACATCTAACTCCTCTCTGCCACTAAAACCACTGGCTTTCAATTCTCTAGCAAGAAGAAAAGAGGCTGAAATGTGCAGGTAGGTGAAGGATCTGCATCGGCCAGTCTTTTGCTTCCACAACTACATTTCTTCATGCTAATGTGCAGTTTCCCAACTTGTAAGCTGGCTCTGCCTTGACTGCACAACGAATAACAGGAGGCAGCGCCAAGCATTTCCCTTCCAACCACCATCCTGTGACAGCAGCAGTCAACATTTGCAATGGAATTCAGTCTTACAGCAAGAATGGAAAAAACCTCGTCAGGGAACAAATTAGCTTAACTGAAGAAAAGTCCCCGATCCCAAACAACACAACTTTCTCTCTGATCCTCTGCATGAAAACTCCCATGAAACCTTGTTTCAAAAACAGCCCAAGTGGGACACAGAAATTTAGATGCTGACGTTTTCCTTTGAACCAAAGCAGTTTACTTTTCAGAAATCGGTGGGACACAGATGAAATCAAATGCAGGGGTAAATTCAGTTTAGTGAGGGAAGCAATTCAGATTGTGAATGCACCTTACTCCCTACTTTGATATTTATGTTCCTTTTGGTAGCACCTAAAAGTTATACCTGGCGCATGTATCTTAAAATTAAATGCTGTATTATTTCTCCAAAAGAAACCATAATGGTCTTTTGTAAATGATTTTATCTACTGTTCAGCATTTTACTAGTCTTGCTGTTATACTGTAGCATTTATTGTTTTACAAGTGTTAGTGTTCTCTGGTGGGAAATGCTATAAAAAAACACAGAAACGTGAATAATTTTTTTCATCTAATGAATTTATAATAAACATGGGACTCAACAGACAGTTATTCAAGCTGCAAGCCATTTGGTTTGTGTCAGGCAAACTCTGGTTAATCAGGACAGCCTGCTGTTCTGCACTGGCTAAAGCAAGGAAAACATACACAAAGTTAAACCTCTCTCACTCTATATATGGGATTTTACAGCTATTACAGCTTAGCAGATTGCCCAGTGCTCCCCCAAACCTCCTAGCTGAGCCTTTAAGGATCACATCCCAGGAGAACAAGGATGACGATCCCGAACGAAAGTGTTTCTCAGCTCCAGGGATTTGCTCCAGAAGTGTCTACAAGCTGTTTGGAAGTCAGCCCTGCTCAGCACCATCTTGCACTGGCTCTGCCCACGGGATTTGCCAGGACTCTGTGGGACAGTGCAACATGTTTCCCCCAGCCCAGGATGGCCCATGTTGAACAGTTTACAGCACTGAACAGAGCCCCTAGCGTGAAATACTGCTTACAGTTGGATGGAGGTGTATGTCAGCATGTCACAGCTCAATGTCAGATGGCTTGCTACTGTTATTTCTTCTTTCATTTTCCCTTATTTCCTCTGGGGTTTTTCTTGGTTTGGTGGTTTGGGGTTTGTTTTGTTGGTTTTGTTTTTCCTTTTCCCTGCACAGTGAATCCAGCTGCAGGCTCTAACTACTTCACCTTTTGTATAGTTTCTGCCCCCAAGGTGCTGCTGCTTTAAGGTCTGGATCAGCAGAAAATGTAGCTCTTGAAGAGTCCACAGACACTGGACTCTAAAAAGTACCTTTTTGTAGGAGCATGAGTTTTCTCACTGCCACTTTTACAGTTCACTGTGCCAGAGGAACAATGTCACAGCAAACAGAAACCAAAAAGGTCACAGCCCATCTCTGCCAGAGTGGAGGATACCTGGACATTGTACTTGGGGAGCCTCATTAACAACCAGAATAACACATTTAAATTCTGGCAGGTTTTTTTCCTTACTACCTTGTCATTAATACAGTTAGTGAGACATCTGCCTTGCTAAGGGGCAAGGAACAGCAGACCAGGGGCCAGAGGAGGGCTTGTTTCCAGACCCAGAGCTTGGCACACCAGGACAAGCGTATGGGGGAAACTGAGCGCCTGAGGCACAGCCCTAAGCAAGGATTCATTTTTAATCTGGTTTCTTTGAAAAAGCTCCATTTCTAGTCACTGTGCAGCCACAGGGGGATACACAGTCCCCACATACATAGCCAGCAGCACAGATCTGCCAACATTTCATCAACTTCTTTTCTGAAATAGAAACTGTCAATTTTATATGATCTCTCCCAGTATTGTTAATCCATGACCAACAGCGATGCAGTATCTAACTGGTTATGGTGCTCATTACTGAGGATTTCACATCTCATTTTCAAGTGCCTGCTTATGTTTATTCAATTAAAATTATGGTTGATTTCAGGGTAATATTTGTTAAATGTTATTTTCCAATTCACTTTTAGATACTTTGCTAATGGAAAACACATGATACTTCTGGTGTGCACTACAGCCTTTGCTTATCCCATACAATATGCTGTATGTACTTCATGGTCATTGTATTTAACATCCATGTGGCTCGTACCTGAAGTAGAGGCAGTATTTTGGAAGGGTAAACACTCTTAATGTTAATAAGCCTCCCCCTCTAAAGCAGTGGATTTGTGGGGGTTTGAATAAAAAATGGGTAATACTTGCAGAGATTGTTCTTTCTCATGTAAGTTATTAATAAAGGCAATGATTACTAATGTAATGAATATTTTAACAATAATAAAGGAACTTTGCAGTACTTTTCTATTGGCCCTGGAGGGATTCTGGCGCTTTCCTGATGCCATGGGCAAGAGATGCAGGGCAGTGGTCCCAAGAGCACTTTTCTAGCTGGGGACAGACACTGATCTGCAATGTAGTTCCCCAGTGTGATGCAGCTGCACATACTTCTGATAGCCCACTTTTCTCACTCATTAGATGTTCACTAAGGGAAAGACATATTACAACATTAAAACACTGCAGAAGAATAGCTGTAGATTTGTCTGATGATTTAAACATCTAAGATATTGGGAGGTTTCAACAACTGCTTTAAATAATGATTGCTCTATATGTGTACTCACACTCTGGGATAGCTTGACCCATCACTTCAGATTACCTGATCATGTCTTTAAACACCCACTTAAAAATAACACTTGAAAGTCCGTAACACTGTTCAAAACCCCATGATCTGTAAAAGAGATAACCATAATGAAACTCATCAGCCAAAATAGCTTATTCCTTTCAGACTCCACCTCCCCTTTGCAAATAATAGCTTTGCATAGATAGGAAAAGTCTAGTGTCCCACATACCTCACTGTGCCTGCCCTCTAGTACATTAATCCTTGCTTCTTGTAGTGGTTTGTGCTAATGAGAACAATAGACTCCTCTTGTTCAGCCTAGCTTGTCTGCAAGCATGCACCAAACCAGCACTAAAAGCCTGGCACTGGGGTAATGCCAGAGGTAATTAAAGGTAGCACAAGAGAGATGGGGGCAAAAGAATTAGAGAGACCAAGGGAGTCTAACCAGGAACTGGTATATGGGAATTGATGATGTCTAGCTAATAGCTTGCTTTAATTAATATATTATTAGACAACACTTAAACACAACTTAGGAATAACTGCATGTCAGAAATTACCCCAAAAGCAATGGCTTCAGGTCTAACAAGCTAATATTAATTTAAGGCCAAAACAGTGATGCATGAAGGTTTCCAGAAATGTTGTGGAAAGATAAACAACATTGCTGAAGATATTTTAGTGCTGTGATACTCTTCGGAGTTTGTCCTCACTGAAGTCTTTGAAACAGTGAGAAATACAATATTGCAGCTTGCAAATGCAGAGATGCTGCTGACAGATGGGATCCTTCAAACAGAGAAAAATGGCACAGCCTGAAAAAGATTAGAGGTGCATTTGATACCTTAGCTCGTTTCCACACTTGCTTCTCAACCTAACTCAGCAATAACCACTAGATTAAGTAAAGCCTTACAAGTGCTAAAAAGCAAGGTATGGAAACCAAAAAGAAAGAGAAGACAGTTTCTGTCCTCCAGGCAGAGTTGAATTCTGGCAGATTAAAATGGAGTGAAAACATCTTGTCATTTAATTAGTGCCTTTATTATTTTAACTGACATTATGCTGCCCAGTGCCCTTTTGTTGAACATTACATACTGAACAAAGCTATAAATACCTCGGGAAGTTTTCCTTAACAAGATTAAAGCTGAATAACACAACCTATGACTGACTCTGCATCCCAAACCAGCTCATGAGGCAGTTTCCAGTTACAGGCAGACGTCACCAGTACCTTCACAGAACAGTCAGCAGATGATGCCATCAGCAATATTTAATACCTCCACAGTCCTTGACCCTCACAGCAAGTTTTTGCATCTATGAGAAATAATGCAAGTGAGGAAGCAATTCCCAGCAGTACACACAGATGGATGGATAAGGAGGAGGTCGTGGGGGCTCCCCCTGTGAATCATTCCCAGATGCTCCTTAGATTGTGAACAAGTTGAGAAGTTACAGTGAACCTACTGCTATGCAGGTTGTATAGTGAGATCCCTGAAGGGCAACGGTTTTAAAAGGCCAGAACAGGAGAAAATCTGATGTGTCTGAGATAAAGCCACAGAGGCTGCTGAGCACCAGTGATTCATGAGGAAAGGCCAGACAGGACATGGAGGGGCCTGAAAGGAGCGAGACATGTCAGGGGAGTCATCCTAGCAAGGAGCTGCTCCTCATATGCAGGGGAAGCTCAAAGCAACCCATCCCTGGTGCAAAAAGGTGAGCGGTAAAGTAAATCAGAGCAATTGGAGGGAGCCAGGACAAGCAAAAATGTAGGCTCTGAATGGGAATTGTCCAAAACCTGAAGGTGACAGAATAGACACTGAGCCATACTACGCATTGCTATTAAGTACAAGAGATATATTAGCAACAAGAAAGATATTCCTACAGAGTGGGCACCTGAAGAGGAACCCCAGCACAAATCAGCCTGCAACAGAGGGCTGTGATCTAAGATTGAGGGGTTTAAAATTTCCTTAGTCACAAGGCAAGTTTTCTTCAGTTTGTTCAGTATGTGCACAAAATGTTCCCAACACCTCAACCCTCCAGAAAAGAAAAGGCAGGTTCTGCAGGGGATTTTTCAGAATATGACACTCTCCTTCTTTGTTAGTGTTGAACTAATTCCCAGTTTGGTGCTGGCAAAATTGAGCTGCTGGAAAGACAATCTTTCATATAAGAAATACAACCAAAATCTTGACCATTTATTATTCAGCAATTACCTCATGGTACTTTAAAAGAAAAAAAGAAGAATTTAAGCCTGAGGTCTTGGCCAGCTTGCATTCTTCCTCACCAAAAGTTTCAACAGAAGTAATGTCTCATGGGCTGTTGGATGTGTCAGGAGGGGAGAGCAGCCAAGCCGTGGCTGGCAGCAATGCTTCCTCCCCATGGCAGAAGGCAGTTTGCCCCACACTCAGCATTTCTGCGCCTCTGAAGTGAAGTGAATCAGCTGTAAAACTGGTTTAATAAAGTGGATAAACCAGGCTGAAGGCTGCCCAGACACCAGGGCTCCGACAGAGTCACCGGGTGATGACAATCTTGATAACAGGCTACGGAGTGAAAAGGATAGAAGATATACAGATGTATCTGGAAGCTAAAGAGAAACCTCTCATTAACGTAGGTTCCTCACTGGTACCAGTTCTCCCCACAATAAGCAATTTGGACGCAGTACTGGTGTTTGGAGCCAGGGAACAAACATCAGGGACACAAATGCAAGCCTGCCATGAATGGCTGCAATGCTGTGAGAAGCTGGGGGGAAAGGCGAGGAAAGAGAAAGAACTGCCTCACACAGGGAAAAGCCAAAGGGGTGAATCCAAAATATAAGGAAATGCAAAATCATTTATCGACCAAGGACATCAACAGGTTTCTGTGTGGATGCTGCCAAATGCAGCAGATTAAATATTCTTCATTCTAAACAACAAACTGATGAAAAACACCATGGAAGCCTTACCTCCTTCTTCCCAAAGAAAACTCCACATAACAAAACTCAAGGCAATATCCAGGCTGGCAATGAGCTGCATTGGCTCTGCTCTGAGCAGATCTGGGCACCGAGTACTGCTAGACTTTCCCCTCCTGTTACTTTGGGATGGGCACATCTATGGTGGGCTGGAACTAGATGATCTTAAGGTCCTTTCCAACCCTAACTGTTCTATGATTCTATGAACATTCCATGATTTGGGAAGTTTTTCATGTCAGCATAGTGTCATTATTCACCTGGGCATCACAGTAGGGCCAGACTTGTCTCAGTCTTCACCCCCTCACTGGTAAGGTATGAATGCAGCCCAGCCTAAGGAGCACCACAACCTTCACCCAGACTTCCCCAAGTGCAGAGGATGCTCCGAGCTTTGCCTTCTCTAACAGATACATATCAATGGTGACACTTAAAAGAGAAATCAAAAGCTTAAGACAAATGATCCCCTCACTAAATGGAGTTTTTGCCCTGAGGGCAGACTAGAAGATACATGGTGTGCCTAATGCCAGCTGTACCATTTAATGCACTACAAGTAAACACTGCTCTAACAAACCTGGTGTGTGAACACCCACACAGGTAAACCAGACATCCGAAAGACCAGCTGGGCGCAAAGATGGGCCAGAGAACTTGGAACAAATCTCTGTTAAAATAAACCCACTTTTTTGATCAGGAGAGAAGCAATGCTTTGTCCCTGCAAAAGCCTGCAGTTGTGCTCTAAGTCCAGCCTGAGCATGTTTCTTTGGATGTATATGGTATTTTTAAAAGTATTTTTGTATCTACCAGCTTTGATTCCTATTTGTGTCTAGTTCACTTCCTTTCTTCAGTCTCTGCTGGTTTTGTTAATTTTGCCTATATATCTTTCAGAGCAAAAGGATGCTGTTTTTGCAGCTGTGGCTTAACTGGGTCTTGAATTTGCTCTCACTACACACTACTGTAACACAAATAGTGATTCATTATAATGATACATAAGTGCCTTGTGGATATGCTCCTAGACAAAGATGAGGAGAAAGTCTCTATTTTCAGGCTTCCAAATTTCTTCACAATACTTGATAACAGTGAGTGATACCATTGCTTTGCCTTAAATATCTCACAACTAACTCCACTTCTGAACACCTGAAAGGGTTTGGGTTTTTGGGGGGTGGGTGTTGGTTTTTCACTGTGCCTGATGGAGAGCTGGGCACATAAGCAGAATTATTTGCATAGAGGCTACACAGTCATATAGGTGAAGTCAGAAGCTCAAAGAAACTTCAGCATCTTCAGTGAATTCAATATCTGAGCCTGAGTTTGCTCAATGACTGGGTGCAGTTGTTACACAAGCAGGCACACAAGTACAAACATTAAGCTGTGAAGTGTCTTACTCCTTGCCAGGTCTTCCCACTATGCAACAGTTTGCATTACAGAACATTTAATTACAGTGTTTTGACTAGAACCAGCTTTTTCCTTTTAGCAAAGCAGCAAAGTAACAGAGTAATTAAAAAAGTAATGAAACCACAGTAAAAATTCCTTCAACCAAAGACCCACATTCAGTCGTAATTTCAAAGAGCACATGTCAAGGAAGACTCCTGCTCACTGTCTTTTAGCAGGTTGTTAAAAAGTTTCAAAGATGAAATAAAAGTTAATGCAAGTTATGAGGCTTTTTCTTTTGTCTGAATTTTTAACTATCTTTTCTACTTGGAGCAGATATGAGAGCACAAACCACAGTCAGAACAACAGCTTGAAGAATTCCATCCTGTGGCTTACAAAGTTATTTTATACGAAGAGCATGTTGGCTTCAGTGGAATAATTTGCATGGTCAGTACATGTAGGTGGCAGAATTTAGGCCTAAAGCTTTCTAATACTGATTGCACTTACAGGTAGTTGTAAAATCCTTCTAGGAAGTGTGGGTGATATTTCAGTCTGCCAGACTCACTGCACTGAAAAGCAGCAAAGAAAGCTTGCTTTCACAGCATTGAAAGGTGCTGAAAAGATGATGGTAATGTAAACCATCATCACAAAATATATCCAGCCTTATGCAGATAGTCATGTGAATTTACTTGTGCTGTCTAAAGCTTGTTCTTAAAATAAGCCTTGAGTTAGGCCAGCATGTAAAATAACATTTTAGAATGTAATCTTTTGGTAGTACTCAAAGTCCTATTCCTCATTGGCAGCTGAAGTCCTACTATTTCAAAACATTAATTTAGTCTTAGTGTTTCTTTCTTTTATGGGAATTTATAAAATATTATATAGGGGCAACACAGCAATCAGGCTTAGCCCAGAATGGGCTTTTAGATCCTCTAATAAGTTGTGTAACAACAGGGTACTACAAAAAGTCATGCATGTCATACATCTCTCCCTCATTGTAAAACACTGTTCTTAAATTTTACTGCAGCCAAAACAACTTTATCTTTTTAATTAAAAAAGTATCCAATTTCATTAAGCTTATGTGGGAAGAACATGTTTTGAGTTCTTGAAATCATATTGCAATATGGTGAATTAAAGAGGCAGAAGTACAGGTATATGGAAGGGACAAGCATGAGTAGAGCTGAGGCTACACTGGTGCTCACTGATGGCAGCTGATGCTTTCTCACAGATGCAAGGGAACTAAAATACAAGGCAGTGAGGAAACAGACGCAGCAGCACCTAACACTGGAGCAGGCCAAGATTTTAAAGGAGTTGATGAACAAAAGGAAGCATAAGCTAATGAGCTTCTCAAAGTCCCACTAAGCCACTTTGCCCCTACCTCAGGGTGTTGGGACTGACATATAACATAGCTCAGCATCAGAAGCCCAGCTGGAGTGGCCTGGAGCTTACAGGAGAAATCCAACTGTGCAGACACTTGGGTCCATCCCCAATCCCCAGGTACATCCATTTGTCAGTGCTCCCACTACTTTCTGTTTCCCTGAAGACAATGGGTTTTGTTGGATATGGGTCTCACATCACAAAGTCTCAAATATTATGCAAAAAATACAAAATCCCACCTTTTCCAGGAAGCAAATACCATCCCATGCCCCTGCTGAGTGCCTGGAAGAGTGTGCTGTATCCTCAGTGTACAGCCCATGCCTGCCATCCCCTCCTAGTGCTGGGCATCACTGAAGCTGTGGAGCTGATTTCAGGCTTTATGCATCCTCTATGTAAGAGGGACCTCAGCAGCTTTACTGTCACAACACTGCAGAGCTCTCCAGCTTCAGGTAACAAAGCCACATCAGGTATCAAACTGTTTTGCCTTCTCATACTTCATACTACAAGTGTCTCAGCTATTTGGACATGGGGCAGAGCAGTGGCATAAAACAAATACTTAGGATGTGCTTAGACTCCAACTCTAGTAGCCACCAAACAAAGAATAATTTTAGTTTGTCTTTTCATATCTGCTCTTAGAAAATGTAAATTTCTGCCCATTTTGTTGTGATTTGTGGATTTTTTTTTAAAGATTAAGTGATGCATACAGCAGGTCAGAGTGTGAAGATATCCACAAACTATTCCAAGTAAATGCTATTTCAGTCAGGCAGGCAGCTGCACTGAACAGCTTTTTCTAGCAGGCTGGCTTCAGACAGTGCATACTTGTAACAATTTAAATCCCACCAATGCGAGATTTAGCCCAGCTATGATTGTCAAAAGCTGTCTATCACAAGGCCTGTTTCTCCCAAATGCAGAGAATTAACAATGAGAGCACTTTTTGACATGCTAAATGAGATTTTGAGACACTTGGCTCAGAAGTGCTACCTCAAGAAATATAAAATGCCAGCAATGTTGACACTGTCTGACAAATTATATGTTCTTTAATATACTGTGTCACTCCATTCAGTTTTATAATTGGCACTGACTGCGGCTGAAATCTGATCCAAAGTCTACAGAATTAACTGACACTTGTTTTGTCCTTCTTAGCATTTTCTAGGCTACAGAGCTTTGTAAATATTTACTTAACAGGATGGCAGACTAATTTTCCCCATAAATATACATACCTGTATCTGCAATGATATGATTAATTCTTTTTTCTGTCAGATAGTGGGCAAGCCGTGTACAACCAGCTTAGACAGGAAGTGATAGGAAACTGCCTTTAGAGTTCAAGTGAAGAAAAACCTGTAGATAAAAGATTATTGTGCCCTTTGACTTCCACCAACCTCTTTAAACTATTGACATTACAGAGGTTAACAGCCAGCCTATACTTGCTCAGCAGAAAGATTTTCAAGGAACCATCGTGCCACGGAGAAGTACTGTCAGCATTAAGGCTGGGGTTGCACCAGTTAAACCTCCTATTCAATACCCTGTTCTCCTGCCTTGGATAGTGGTGTGTAATAGCCCTTGTTGGTGTCTCCCCACGATTTGCTCCAATTCCAATTGAAATAATTTACTCTTTTGGGTCTTGACAGCATTCTGCCACCTAACAGCATGTACCCTGGGGTCTCCTTACTTTTTGGTATGGAGTTTATTTTGCATTTGCTGGCTCCCTTGTGATTAGGATTCTGTAAACCTCTGTTAAGTCCATTCCCACATCTTTTTGAGGACTCAGAAGTCCTCATCAGCTTAATCGCTTCTAGCATGGAAGCACCTCAGTTGTGCCAGCTATCTCTGCCCTCTCTCTGGGTTAGCCTCAAAAGCCTCAGAGACGAAAAGTGTCCCAGGAGCTCCGCAACTCTCCCCAGCTCCAGCTCCCTGTGCTTGAGGAAGGGTGGCAAGGACACGCAATGAAGTGCCAGAAATTCCTATGGACGTTGCAGGGATCAGAAGTCAGGATACCACCTCCTCAGTCCCATTCCCTTCCCCCACACAAACCCACATCTGGACACAGACTCACTAATCATATTAGAAAACATCATTTCAGAGCCATGCTGTAGTCCAAACTCCATCTGCACACACACAATGCAATTCAGGAGTGACCCAGATTTACAATAGATAAACCAGTGATGTAATGCTAGTATCAGAGAAGAATTACATCCTCATATGTATATATACATATACACACAAATATATGTATGTGTATATGTACATAAATAAAAATTATATTTCTTTACAGCATACAGTAAACTCCTCAAATAGCCTGCCAGTAGCAAAATAAAAGCATGTGGCTTGCACTTTTCTGGAAGATTAAAATGCCAGTTCTTTCAAACCAGGAGAAATTCAGACCATGGTTGACTTTATTCTCCCCAGAGCCGAGCAGAGTCATGACAGAGAGTTTCAGAAGTGTTGCAAGTGCAAAGCTCTCCCTGGCCCATCCACTGGGATCACTGCTTGCAGGTTTGGGTTTGGGCATTAATTTTAGAACCATTTCCAAGGATTTTTTAACTGGGCCTGAGGATGTGCCAAACAAGTGAAACCTATTACAGACTCAAGCTCTAGCATGAGAATTATTTGAAGGGGAGAAAATCCACACTGGTTTTGATTTACAGAGAACAGAAACAGCATTTTGGTTTCAGATATTTTCACGAATTAGAATGATTTATATATACCTGACCTCTAAATGATGCTGGTCTTGTTGATGCAAATGACAGCTCTAATATTTCTTAAGACATCATTTTCTGTGAGAACATGTGATTATTTCCTCAACTCTCTCTCATACAACTATTTGTCAGGTAACACTTCCTGGTACTGCCAGACAGAATCATAGAATATCTCAGGTTGGAAGGGACCCATAAGGACCATGAAGTCCAACTCCCTGCTCCTTGTATCTGGCAACAGTTTGGAAGGCAGCATGCAACGACTGCTTGGAAGATACGGGTAGCACCCAGGTTGGATTATGTGACTCCAGGAATGTGCATCAAGCCACATCCAGGACATCTCCCCAGACGTAAAAGAATCAGTGGAAGATTACTAGGCTGTTCTGAAGGTCCATCTCAGTCCTACAGCCACACAGTGCCATCACTATCTTTTTTTTTTTTATCATAATCACTTGGGCTTTTAGGTAATTGGAACAACTGGGGTGATTAATTGCATGTTTGCAATGAAAACAGAAGAGCAGGGAGGGTTACATTACAGGCTAAATATTTTCAGAGAACTCTATCAGCTGGTAGACATAACAAATGCCATCAGTCCAGTGCAACATGAAGCTGTGCACATTGTGCAAACTGGTTTGCTCTGGAACTAAAATCTCCTCAAAAGAAGCCAAAGTGTTTAAAAAAATAAACCGAGTCAGAGTGCATAGGGGGAAAAGAAATATTGACATGTGAGGCTGCTGTACTTCTAACATAAAGAAACACTGTTTTCCCTTTGGTCCTTTTATTGTCCAAACAAAAAGTGCAGAGCACAGGAGAAAGCACACAACAAGGCAATCGCAAAAGTCACTAGGTTTTGTGTGGAAGTGATGAGTTATACTGAAAGGAAAATTGAAAAGCACTCAGTGGGATACCTAGAACACTGACACATTCCTTCCTGACAGCAAGAAGGCAAAGCAACTTGCCTGCCACTGTAACTCAGCCACCAAGGATTTTGGAGAGGGATGTTAAACCCAAGAACATAAGATACTCACACTAACAGTTTAATTTGTTGAATCCTTGCTTACAAATCTGGGCATTCATCTTCCACTCATCAGCGTGCAACTGAAACGCTTAAATACAGCTTCAACCAACGCCTCTCTGGATTTCTCTGCAACCACCTGGTCTCCAAAAGTCCACTTTAACTAAGCAGAGCATGAATGCTTATTCTGATACACTCACAAAGAAGAAGAAACAAGAGTCAAGAACATCCCAGTCATTAAGGCTGTGCCAGCATATAGCAGAGTGCAAAATTCCCTGTAAGGGAGGGGATGTCCTGGATCTCCCACAGCAATGCCAGACATGGCTTATCTATCACAGTGTTACCATCTTCCCAGCTGTCCATAAGGAATACGACTGCTGCCAGCATTGTGTGATAAGCTCAGGTGTGCTCTGCAGAATCTAATGTCTGCACCAAGGCAGGCAGACTTCTATCAACTTCATGAGCTGCAGTTCTTGCTGTCATCAGCAGGGAGATGTGTGCCTATGCTCCACACAGTATGCCCTTAAGCAGCTCGGTCCAGATCAACCTTTAACATCAGTGACTATACAATCTGGTCCATGGTGCTCATCAGTCTTACCTTCAGCTGAACCTTTATAAGGCTACTCAGTGAGGTGCACTATGAAATTTTACACAAATAAAAAGCCTGCTTCTTATATTGCTCACACTACCACAGACTTGCCTGGTTACACAGAGAAAGAAGTGAATAGTGAAAGGTTTTATGTTCCATTCATATGATTGGAGACTTTGTGCTTTAACACAAGCGCTGGGGTCACAGGGCAGGAACACAGTGTTTTCTTTCCAGTCAGCATGGAACTGACATTTATTAGATGAGTGTTTTGTTCTATTTGTTTTAAGTCGATTACATTTTAACTCAGTTCAACAATGCTGGAAAACCTGACAGAATACTTCAGAGTGCTTAATGAACATAATGGACAAACATCTGAAATTTAAAGTAAGATTATATAGCAACAAAAATACTTTCTTTGTACCAGTAGATCCGTCGTCTTGGTTCCAGTCACTGCCAAGTTTTTGTGTCTCTGCATTTGGGAAATCTGTGTTAAACATTTCCCTTTAGTTAAGAAAAGTCCTCTCAGAGAAATGGCAGAGGTTTTTGTGATTAATTATTGAAGAAATTGACTTTTCTTTTTAATGTAACTGGAATTTTTGCCAGGCTCATTAAACTGCCAAGTCCGTACCAGTTTAAGGGAATAAGCAATATGAACGTGTAAGAGGAGTGGAGAGCAGGGGAAGAGTGCTGAGGTATACACCAGCAGTATTTCCGTACATTCCATCCAGAAGGGGCCCATATGTGTTTTCAAGTTTCATCACATTCAAATAAGATGGAAAAAAAAAGCAAAATTAAAAGACTGATTCTGCACTCAAACAGGTTAAATGCCGAACTTATAAATGCACTTAACAGAATCACAGATCATTTTCCTGTGTCCTCTTCCCTTGGACACAGCGACAGACTTTCTCCAGCTCCTCATAGCTGCTTCAGCCCCAGCCCACACAGTGGTTCAGTGCTGCCACCACCTCCTCTAAGCGGGGACATGAAAGAGCTGCTGTGGCAGCTGAAGCCACCAGAGTCACACACTTCTGACAGCACTTGTGTACAGCCTGACTGGAACCCAGGCTGCTGTGGATGGGAGCTGTGGACACTTTGGCACAGCTCAGTGCAAGCAGGCAGGACTCCAGCCAGGCTGAGAATTGCTCCATCCTACTTACCCAGCCACATTTGTAGCTGTTCTGCATTAAGATGTCCGCCCTCCCTTTGTTAGCTTTCCCACTGAAGGACAGCAATTTTTAAACTACATATTCAAGCTTTGAATCTACTTCCTTTAGCTACAGGTTGTTATTTTTCAACACAAACAGACATAATGCTACAGAGGAAGAAGTATCCTTCTCTAGCTTAGACCAAGCTTCGCATTCAAATATCCGAATTGTTACAGGGATACCAACTTCAGTTTGATCAGTGCAGAAAAGGCAAAGAGCCCTCCTTGAGAGCCCATTTCAATGGCTAAGTGTCTACACAACAAAATTAACATTTCTGTTGTCATTTTGGTCACTGTCATTGTCAAAAGAAAGCATATGCTTATTTCTTCTGTACTTCAGCACTTAATTCACTAGTTACGCAGAAAAATACTCTGAAGCTCATGGAGCTCTGACTTCATGTTTAAACTAAGGTCCAGAAAAATTAATATAATCAATAAGCATCAGAGCTTCTGCAAGCATCAAACCATTCATGAAAATTGGAATGAGTATTTTTATTTTAAATGAAAGCCATTTTAATTTACTTTTCACTTATTATTCAGTACACTGCACTTAACCTATTCATATCTTGTAAAATGTTCCTTAAAATGGAATAGAAAGATAGCCTAAAAATTATGCTCTTTCTGATAATTTCTGTTGCAATCTGTTAAATATACAATAGGTCTGTTTAGTGGGTAGTGTTCTAAAATAGCAAATAAAACTGGCTACTTGATGCTGCTCACACACACAAGAAAAATGAACTATCTATTGGAAATGATATTATTTTCCCAGTCAGGACACTAAAACCAGCCTCTCCAACATCAGTTTGCCTCTGTTAACATAAGCAGTACTTAATTCATACACTAGTATTACCTGAGGATACAGCACTCTGCTGAGAAGACAAAACTAACTTCCGATGATCCAGAAATTCTCTAGAGAAAGAGGTCAGTCTGGCTCAGGTTGAACAATTCTATCACTAGTCACTCTCAACCTACATATCACCCCCTCTCAAAACAATCTCATTATTCTACTTGCTGAAACTTTGCAGTGTATTGAGGTTGTAGTTTCAATCTTCCTTACTGTCAGAGAAAGGAATCCCAGTGAAAGTCTTGCACTGATGGTAAGTGGTTAATGTTATGTTCAGACTCCAAGTTAAGGAAAACACGTCAGAGGAAGAGGACCAATCCCACATACTGCAGCTCCCTTTAACCAAAGCACCTGAAGCAGCCTCAAAGTGTGGTGACTTAGATTCAACCTGCTGCTTGGGTTGATCCAACAAGGAAAGCTGCACTGCTGTAATTCAACGGCTTATCATGTAACATGTAGCTCACACTCAAGTGAGATACTTCTGAATAGCATCAGTTCTGCATACATTCTCCCAACAGTGACTCAGTCCTGCTCCTACTGAGAACCTGCCCCTCAATACCATCCTGCATATATTTCATGCTTTTAACAAGTATTCTAAGGAAAATGATACATTCTGTTTTGGAATTTTCAATTCAGAATAACACTGATTAATTAGTCTAAGTAGACACCATACTCTGTCTTTTGATAGAGATACTTACAGCTTTGCATTCTGGATCACATGTTGCTTTTCTTCCATGGAACAGTAATCTTGTAAGGTTTTGCATTCTGATCATAATTCAATGCGGTTTTCTTTGTCTTTTTCAGAGCTAGCCTGGGTTTTTGTTGTCTCTGATTGCATATGCCTCTAAAAGGAGCCAAACTCACTGGATGAAACACTAGCTCTCCAACCACAGTCATTTTCTTTGCATGTTTCTGCTTTCTTAAATTTGTTTGTCTAAACTGTGGCTCTCAATCAGACGTAAAAGCACTCATATTCGAGAGGAAAAAGTCTTGTGTTTTATGCAAAGTCGATATTCTAGAACACTTGAATGTAGCAGAAGACAACAAAATGTAGAAAATCAGCTTGAAATACATTAAGTTGAAAAGTGAACTGTGAGCAATCCAAAGTTGTGTGACTGCCACAAGGTCCCCATTGTCTTTGCAGGCTCTGAGCTAGTGCCATTTCCTCTAGCTATCCCTGCTGGACATCCCACTCCGGCGTGATACATTCTAGCTCTATCTGCTAAGGTTCCTTGTTTCCTCATTCTCACTCACGTTTGCGAACAGAATGCCATTTTGCAGGGAGGGACATTTGTAACCTAGGAATAATAACAAAAAAAGACGTCTAGAATTGCTGTAATTATAATCTACTGCTCTAGAACAGTAGCACAAGACACCATGCAAACCAGATCTGTATACAGGCTGTACTTCCACAAGTTTACATCATCCAGTTTTAACAGTTCTTAGACATCATTTTGCTGCACACATTTCAAGTCCAAAAAAGGTCTCTGAAATCACTGATCTGACAATACCAGGATAAGAAGAGAATTAACTGCCTGACTTTACTAGTAGGCCTGAGATCAGGTATTGCACAAAATCTTCCCAGCTCCGGTTCACCTACTATACCACCCTGCCTCATGAATCATCCACTAAAAGCTAGCTTACTTAACCTCTACTTAAAAGCTGTGTGATTCAAACACTGTAATAATCACTACTTAATTTGACAGGCTTGAGCTTGGGGGGGAAAGCTAGAAACTTACTATAAAAATATCTTTGACCAATCTCTTCCCTACAGTTACATAAAGAAGTTTATTTCTTTGTATTACTGCATAAATACATGTAACTCTCATGCAGAGGCTCTCAAAAGCAGGGCCTTAAACCGAAGGTATCCCAGGATATGTCAAACTGCACCAGCCACCAGTGAACACACCCTACAGAGAATGAGTACCACTGTCTGCTGTAGCAAAACAAATGAACACCCTTACAGCACATCACTCTCTGTTTTATAGTGCCCTTTCTTATAGCACTAGGTCCTTTCAGCAGGCAGATCAAGAGTTGCCTACCCTAAATAGCAAGTCTGCTCCCAAGCTCCAGTCCATGGCACCAAGAGCAGTCGCTACCTTCTGAACTATCTATTTCATGAAACAGAGCACATTCCACTTGCATTTCTTCAACACACCCACCTGTGTTTCTTCTAGAGAAACATGCTTAGTTGTTTCAGACTTAGTAATGGAAAATTCACACCACCCTCTTGGTCATCTGTTCCCACCGTTTAACTGTTGTCTTCTGAAGTTTCACTTCTGAACCTGGTGTAAACAAACCAAATTAGTTTAGCCAGCTAGAAACACTGTAAAGACATAAACTGGCCTGGAAGAGTCAGATTTCATTTGACCCTGAATCTTTCTTAGACTGAAGAAGTTCAACATGAGTAAGCACAAGTCTCACAGGACTAAGATTAGGGCTCAATATCCGTTGAAGCTAAGTTTTAAGTCCAAGGAATCCAAAGACATAAGTAACTGTGTTGAATTGCTTTAAAAATAAAGGTATTTCAGACTAAGTCTTAAATGTTTCCCTTTCCTGTTTTTAAGCTACAGGCTTTTTTCTTTTACACTTTTCAAATGACACAAATATTGTCAAAGCAAGAATTTTTCAAATGGGTATCAAATGTAAAGCAACAAGTACTGGTAGCGTGTAACAACAGGCTTGATGAAAGACAATGCCATACATGCCTTACAAAACTTGGGTTTAAAATGTAGTAATTCCTTACGGTGCAAGCAGTCAAACACCTTATAAGGTGAACTTGTCACTTTAATGCTAGTAAGGACTTAGATAAGGTCACAGACAACAGTTACACAACAGTTACCACCCTGCCAGTGCAGGTCAGCATTCCCTTAAGACGCTGCTGGAGGAGCCCTCCATAGGCCTTGCACCAGGGAACAAACACACATCCACCCGAAGATCACTTTCTTCATGGAATGTTTCCCCTTTTGCACTGCTAAGGCTGTAGTTAAGGCACATGCACCGCAAGCGCAGATCAAATCAGCAGCCCAGCCCCACCACAAAGTCATCATTTGCACTCTATCCCTCCAAACTTGCAAGAGGCTGAGGCTTTCCGCATCATGTGCGGCTACTGCAGCAGAAAACCTACACGGCAGTCGTGACCTCAAACCGACGGTGCTAGCTCTACAGAGGTAAACAGACATTCACCACATCCGCAGGGCCCAACACTCACCGGCCGCACTCAGCGCCCGCCCCACGCTAACGGCCTTCGGGCCGCCTCAGCCCCGCCGCCGCCCAACGGCCCCGCAAGGGCCCGCTCTTCAGCGTGCGCGACGCTTAGGAGACAGGACCACACAGTCGGACCCCGCGCTGCTCATTAGCGCCCATTAATGAAGGGACGGCCCCGCCCTGCTCATTAGCGCCCACTAATGAAGGGCTGGCCCCACTCGTCCCGCTGTTAACCTGTGTCAGGGTGAGTGCAGGCTGCTGTGAGGGAGTGGGATGTTTTCAGGAAGAGATGGCTGTTCCCTCTCTCATAGCCCAGTGCTCTAACAGCGCTTCAGGGGCAGGATAAGTGAGTGCCTTGGTACAGGTCCTGGGCTGAGGGGAGCTGGAGGTGGTGGGGAGAGTGGCTATAGTGTCCTAGGTGTACTGTACCCTCTTACCTCAGGTTGGAACGGTGGGGCCGTGTTGTGGCAGTCGCTGTGGGAAAGGGCACAGTGACACCTTTCTTTACAGCCTCTGTAGTACAGTCGCTGAAGTGTGTTGGTAGTGCCTTGGCTTTCAAAAGCAAAGAGGTGTTGTGTCTCCCACTGTGTGAATAGAGCTGCTGGGCTCTTCCTGGTGGTGATGATCGCCTGCTGATGATGGAGAGGTGGCTTTCTCCTCTGTAAGTTGCTCCCAGCTCTACAAACACAAGTGCTGGTTGTGATTTTCATCTGCCTATGGAATATTCTTCTGAGTATGCTTCTTTAGATGAAAAGTATTTTATTATTTATCTTTCTTTTTTCCTTTTAACTTTGTTTCTCTGATTCATTTGTATGCAGGCGTTGTTCTGGCCATGGCAAACAGTGTATTTTGAGGAAGACCAAAATACAGGTGCAGACTGGGTCAGTAAGGAAAATAAACCAGGCAGGTGTGGTCTCTGCAGATCTCTCTACAGCTTTAGGGGATGGGATTACTGGCCTTGTACATGCCCTCGAAAAGAGAGGCAGGAAGATGGCCAAAGTGGTTAGAGGTATTTAAAAGCAAATCTGTAATCCTGGGGCTGGGGAACAACAGGAAGTAAAGAACTGTTTCAGCATGGCAAGCGGGTTGGAGCTAGATGACCTCAAGGTGCTTTCCAACCCTAACTATCCTATGTGAGGCAGTGTATGAGGAAGAGAGTTAAGAATTCACTATCTGCAGGTATGTGAGACTTGAACTACTTGAATGTAGATTTACATTTACTGTTGGAAGAGCACAAGGAACAGTTCATTTGCATCTTGATAAAAATAACTCATTTCCTGACGGGAAACAGCCTGTCATAGAAACCTAGGAAGGTGCTCCCAGGAAACTATGCATATGACTTATTTAAACCACATTTTCTAAAAGGAAGTGTTTTGTATTCACTTTTAACTTATGTTGCCTGGACACTTTGGAGTAGATTGTACCAGTAAAGCTACAAACCCCTGATAGTAATTAGTGAATGAAACCAGAAATGCCTCCACTAAAGACAGGTACATAGAAGAAAAATTAGAATGGTGTGAGATTACAACTAGCCCATCATAAGAGCCATAGGGGATCACCCTATGTAGTCAGTAGGTTGCCAGTGATGTTGCCTCCAAAGCTGAGGGCAATATCCAAAGAGCCAGTGGGAAAGGCCAGCAAGGGGAAACAAGGAAAATATTACCCACCCTAAAAGAAGAAATACCAGAATAAGCCGGTAGCTTTGGTGGGTGTTTTTTCAGAAGTGTTCTCACCTAGGCTCTTCATGCCTTGCTCATGTATAAGACATACCTGTAAGGGTACAATGAAGTAAAATGCATGGGCGAGTGAACCAGCACACCAGTGCCTGGTCATCTAAGGTGGATCTGGAGCTCTCTCAATGGCCTGGGCTAGACTAAAACATGCATTGACACTCTGATTTCAAGAATAAATTCCACAAAATCTTTCTTTACATTTGGATTTCTCCTGTACATTCTGGCAAGCAAGCTAGAGACATAGCTCTGTGACTAATGCTAATGTTGCAGCAGTAAAATACTGGGCAAAAAATAGGAAAACCAGGCCCACTTGCCCATAAGAATGATTTAATTAATGTTTCCACTGTTCCAAAATAGGTATGTTTCACATCATAAACAATTTTTCTGCCAGGACAATTATTTTTTCCTAAGGGGAGGGAGAATTCTGTTTGCAGCAACCTGACTTTATTGGTAGGGAATTAAGTATTTCTTTGGACTGCTGTTCAAAATTAATTACTCATTAATGTGGAAAAAACAAGCCATAAGTCTTGTGGTGGATTCAGTGGTTTCCAACCGGGTTCATCTAACTCAAAGAAGAAGAAGAAAGGACATGGAGTATTATAATTACTGTCATACGAAAACCTGCTTCAGTCCAGATGTAGAAGCTGATAGCATAGGAGTGTTAATGTCTTGAAGTCTGCTGCAAGGCAATGACAAATGAACCTCACATATGTTTGCAGAATGGATATATTACGTGATCCTTCTAGAATCCCTTGGGTTTGTTTTCTCTTTTCCAAAGCTCCTGCACATTTACAACAATTTGAGGCTTTGGAGAGTGTCACAGACACCTCTGTATAAAATTTGGATCCTACCCTTGCATACCTAACCAACGTTGTCAGCTCTACCCTTGTAATTAATTCCACTAAAAGTAATGAAATTAGTGGTGTGAGGAAACATTGAAGAACCGCTTCCTTATTTCAGGGTTTCCCCTTCAGGGTACAAACAAAGCCTGTTGCTCTGTGGTGACCTCAGGGCTTGCAGTGAGGACAGAGGATTGACAGAAGTGTCAGGAATCACATCTTCAGAAGTTTGGATCTATTTAGCAAGGGAGTCAATCCTCAGAAATCAGGAAATAATAATGATGGCAAATGCTATGTGCAGAATTCCTCCTGCAATCAGCAGCAGCTTGCATGCAGAAAGATTTCAGAAGCAGTTATTGTAGCTAACTTTCATTTTTCTTCCCAAATTTTATAAATTTGACCAAAAGTCTACGTAATTAAGGCTTTAATAAAAAACAATAAAATTCTGGGATGATTTAGGCTGGAACAACCTCTGAGTGACTTGTGTAATCCACATAATTCCATTTCAGTCCAAATTGATTTAATTATCCCAAAGTCATTTATTTAAATAGAGTCAGAAGAGTTTAATTATTGGAAACATTGATTGGCACTAAGTTTGGAATTAAAATTATTCACTTTGAAGTCCTTAAGTGTACAATATAACAATGCCAGTCATCAAGGAACATTTTTTCCTTGGTGAAAAAGGACAAACTGAGCAGAAAATGAGAGAATGAAACCTTGAATTATCTATGTAAGATAATTCTTCCTGTCAACTGCAGACTCTTACCAAGTCATTACTTTTCCATTCAGAGATAGGTGCAAGAATCTCCAAACTGAAGACTATTTTTGGACTCCCACTGTAAGGCAATTCCTTCATCTCTTTGTTCAGTGGCCTTTCTCTGGCTCTTCTAAGAACTCACTATATCCCTCTGGAGATGAGCACTGGTCTGCAGCACTGCAGTGACAGAGATCCTACTGGAGTGCCATACTGTCATTCAAACAGCCAAAATAAAGGCTTTAGTTCACTCACTGGTAATTCAAAAAGATGGAGGAAAAGGAAAGCAAGAAGTTTGGCTTGGCAATCTGGAAGCAAGCGAGAAAGTAGAACTGTATACACAGCGTATCAACAATGGCTGTGTATTATATTCAGTGAAATGGGCTGAAGTCCATTTCCTTTGCGATTTAAGGAGTAATAACACTGAATATGACTTCAGAAAAATATCTGGGAAGGAGACTATTCAACCATTCATACATTACTATTTCCTTAAATCATTATATTCTATATATAAAACCAACCTTCTCTACACAGAGGACCCTGCTTTGTGGGTGCTGCTGGTATTTGCATTTGTAGATTATTTTATTTTGAAAAGAGCTTTGCTCTGTCAAGACACCTTAAAGAAGTATCCAGAGTTTCCCAAGCAGACAGTTTTAAGAGCAGGTTTGGGACACTCCTGGGAGAAACACTCCTGTTGTAAATCTAGCATATAACAACTTGTACATTAGCTTATTTGCTACAGATACAGGTGAGTTTGAGTTTTTCCTCTTGGCAGGTCTCAGTTTGCCGCTTTTACTTTTGTCCCAAAATGCCAAGTGCTGGAAAGCATTCCAGCAGATCATCAACTGCATTGAAAGAAGTAACTGAGAAGCTTAGTACAATTACTTTACATCTTGAGCAAGGGCTTACCAGTACAAGCAGCAGAAAAGAGGGATGTTTATTTTACTGCGTTCACCACTACAGAAGCAGTGAAAAGCTGTAGAAGAAAAATACTGAAGCCTAACTCTCTCTCCAGACAAGTTTGTTACGCAGAGCTGGTCAGGGCAACATCTGACATTTGGCTAGAAAATCACGTGTAGATATGCAAGCCTCAAATCATCAAAACCACACCAACAGTTTAATGTATCTTTTTTTAATTGTACAAAGTCTCCCCCAATTATTCAAACATTAACAACTGATCCACTTAATACAAAACCAGTTCCTCTACGCAAAACTGTAGAGCAATGTACCTTCCATTGTTAATTAAACATTATCATATCAATTTGACTAATTATTTTCCTAAATGGTGTTTTGTCTTAGTTTCCTAGGCAATCTCTCCACACCTTTGATACACCACAGTGCACTTCCAATATGCATGTATAAAGCTGTCTACCTGAGCCCTTTAGAAACAAACAGCTGTTTCACTTCAGCGGTACCAAGTTAAACAACATTGAAATTCGGTATAAAACATCAAGTACATTCAAAATGCTGAAGCCTGTGTTTGAAATCAGTCTGTCCCCAACCTGAACAGAAGGTGCTTTAAAGGCGGCTCACCCAAAAAGCAATGCAGAGGCACTGGATTTCAGGCTGCACCATACATTGCTGCAAATTCCTCCCATGTCCTTCTTGACAAGCACCCACTATTCCCACACCCTGCTGAATCCAGTGAATCATGTTCCTAGGAAGACAAGTAAATCAGGAACCCAGACTGTCTTCAGGCTCCACATCACTTAACTCTTCCACAATATTCAGAACCAGCTTTTCTTTACAGAAAATTGATACACAACACATTTTGACTACTGTCAGGAACAGGAGAAGGCTATGGAATGTACATGGTCCAGAGACCTTATTCCAAAGTCAGGAAGCCATCTAACCTCAGCAAAGGAAACAAATTCAGAGTCATAATCATTTGCTGCTTCCACCTGCTTAAGGGGGAAGGAATTTACCATGGCTCTGGAAAACGTTTTTTAAGAACAAGGGCTTTACAGTGGTAGGGAGGCAGAGCTGTGAGCCTGGTAGCTCTAACATGATCATAAAGAGAGGCAGGGGACTAACCCCCTTCTTCTAGCAGTTGTGACTGCTCAGTGACTAAGTGTGACTCATGTTAACTAACACCCTCAATAGCACTGCCTGCTACTCAGCTCTTCGCCAGCCCATTTATTCTTTAGAATACATTCTACATTCTTCATCTTTGCTTGTTTCTTCTGGGGAAGAAGATGCTTGGCCAGGTTCACGAACTGCCCCTGAATCCTGACTGACAGCTTCAGTAGCTGAAACAAAAATTAAGAGCAGAAAAAGGTCAGAGTTAAACACGAAGACACAAGCCCCGAGCCCTGTATTTCCATTTGCATTACACCCGGTATCAATCACATTTTCAGTCTGTTTTTCTGTGCAGTTAATTAAAAGGTGCTTAACATCAAGAGCTGCAGTTCTGCGAGCTGACTCCTGCACTTCAGACAGCAGCTGATTGCTTCAGCCATGCTTAAAGAAATGTAGCAAGAGTGCTTCAAGACGGCAAGTGTTGAAGCTTCACTGGAATAGGCTCTTTTGCCCATTTAACCACAGTGATTCTATGCCATGCATTTTTAACACTCCTGTGAAGTCTCAAAGGCTGTGACAGACTGAATAATCCCTGCTTCAAATCCAACTAGGAATTTTCATTTTATAAAGTATTTACTTGCCAATTTGAATGAAAAGCTTCCTCATTTCCTCACCAAGGCAACTTGGGGATTTGTTTGTTTTGCTGTGGCTTGCTCTTTTAGAAGGCCAACCATCTGCAACAGGCTCCATCCTCAGATGCTCTACTGGCTTTTCTACTGGACATACCTTGTGTTTATGTTGTCAAATTTCCATAATGTTACTAGTCAGTACTGCATTAAATTGTGTAATGACATGGCCTATACTTCACATCACTGTTGTAACCCTACTGGCCTCAGTCATTCAACTGCAGTGTACTGTTGACTCAAATCTTTCTGGTAGCAGCTTCCAGCCTTAGAAAACCTTTCTCAAACAGGACTTTTTATTTGTCTTCATCCTGGATTCCCTTTGGGGCAGAGATCACAGACATTTCACCAGCTGTCCCCTGCTAGAGTTTTCTATATCTTTTCCTGTGACAGTTTTGCAAGACAGCCCATTTCATCTCTATTCCAGAGGTCACTCTGGAGGAAGGATCTTCCCAAGTCTGACTGCAGGTTTGACTCAGTTCCTTTCTTGGAGAAAAAAGACAGGATGCAATCTTACACTCCTATGTACTAAATGTTATTTTTCAAGCACCTTGAATACCAGAATCAAAGAATTAATAATTTCACTGTAGCTGCCCTCTACATCTGCATCTTCTGCTTGCAGGCTATTCTGTGTATGACCTCATGCAGAAATATCCCCCCTCACTGGGTGACAGTTCCAAATTACTACTTACCCCAGAGCACAAATGCAATGTAGTGGAATTAAATTGTACTTTCTCTGTAGTACTAACAAAACTGGATTGTTCTCTGAGCAGCACAATCCATGATGCATTGTTTCCGATGGCTTTGTGCCTGGGTTGTCATTTCCCCAGTGTGTAATAAGGGCTGAGGTCATTAGATGGCATTCTGCTCTCTGGGGGGTGGGGGTGGGGGGTGCTCTTATGACCTCTCTTCTCTATCCATTTGCCTGTTTTCACGATTATTTGGCCAGTACAACTTCGCTCCACCAATACAGGACTAGATTTCCTGTGTTTTCCTCACGCAGCACCACTACTTCTCTCCATGTCCCACATGTTTGGCTGCTACTCCCAGTTCCTTCCCATTCCCACATACTCCAAAAGAATAGCTGCAGCTCCCTATGTGTTCTCTGCCACTGCAGTTTCCACCAGATCTTTTGTCCTCTCCAAACCACAAACCCCATTAATCCTCACATACACTTTTTGGTTTGCCTGCCAGCCCTTGTTTTCCTCTCTTCCCTTCAAACACATCCCTGTCATTTCACCAGGATCTCCTACATGTTGCACTGAAGTCCTAATGCCTTTGTGAGTATCTTAAAGTAGCTTTACATTTCTGTGATGTCTGTACACACACACACTGCTACATTTTTCATATTCCCCTTACCCACCACATCTCCTGCTTACTTTTCTTTGGCTTTCCAGCCAGAAAAGAAGCAGGTATGCTCTGACTGCTCTGGAGATACGTGCTCACTGCTGGCTTGATAGGCAGGCATTTGGTTGTTGGCCAAAGTACACACACGTCAGTCAGGAATTGAGTGCAAGCTGACAGTCAGCCAAACACCACGACATGGCTGCAAACAAATGGTTGTGTGGGAGGCATCTGCTTCCCTTGCAGATAAATATTGTGTAGGCCTGTGATCACAACAGATATGTTTGGCTGAAAATAACTAATGAGTTGAAAAGTTATGAGAGGACTGACATTAACAGAAAATGAGACTGCGTGAGCCTTATGTTGTTGAGAAACCAGGCCAAAAAAAAAACCACGCTAATTGTATTTTGTCCCACATAACCACCATCAGCATCTTTTCAATTCAAATGAGAATTATTATACTGTATTTCTCCTCCCTCTTATACAAGAGAGTTGATTTTTCACTGGGTGATTACTGTAATCTGCTTCATATGTAGATTTGCAATCTTTTATTCTCATGTTCAAGAAAAGAAATAAAGTTGTATTTATTTTTCTGCCTTTTCAGAAAGCATTTTAACTAAAACTGGCTATTCCCTCATCCCGTGCCAGTGATTAATTCTCTGAGCAGCCCTACCCTCTTGTGGTCACAGCTAGCTGCAGCCAAATAAAGAACTTGAAAATGTAATCACAACTATGTCCACATGTAGGCACAACACACAAAAGAGACCCCAAAAGAGAGGGGCACAAAGACTTAATCTATGCTGGAAATTTAAAATCCTGTGAGAGTCAATAAAACAAGTCAATCTTTCATTGACAGCAATTAAAATGTAGGATTTTCGGATGAGCAAGAAATTTTGTCTTATTTATGCTGTTAGTCCCTTTTTTTTTTTAAACATTTTGTCTAAATTGAAACAGAGCCAAATAATTTTGAAAACATGTCCTGCAATCTGGCTATTTGGAAAAATATTTGCATTTTGAGAACATCAACAGCTCATATTCTGGAATAGCTCCGAGTCTTGGGGCCTTCAGCGTCTGCGCAGGATTGAGGTGCTTGTCAGCTGGAAAGCCTGAGTATGTCAGGCTGCTCCCCCTAAGTGAGCCCTTCCCAGAGCTAGACAAGCTGGCAGTCCCTCCTGGGACTTCAGGATCTCAGTCCTGCCTCTATCACAGGGATCCGGGAGCCTCTGTGGACTAGCTAGAACTGGGGTCTCTTGGGACTTCCGCATCTGTGGTTAGATAGTGAAACCAGGTTAAAACTGGATCCCCCACAGCTCATCTCACACTCCCTTACCCTGTGCTTCCTTGGTTGTTTCAGCCAACACGTTCAGTGAAAGGGGAGGTGGAATGTAATGAATCCCTGGCAGAAAATTTGGTGGGATGAACTGAGGCAGAGGAGCATAGTATCCTTGGTGTAAATCTCCACCTCCATCTGGAATCTGCAAAAACACATGAAGAAAAGCATCTTCCATCTAAAGGCTCTCTCCAGGATACATCTGCAGTATCAAACAATTTCTGTTTCAATTTTTACCTGTGAATATAATTTTTTTTGTCCATTTTCTGGCCATATGCTGCCACATCCTTGCATGTATTGGCAAGTGCAAAACCAATGTAATGTGCTGAAACTGAGAAGTAGCAGCTTCTCAGACTATGTCATAACTGAAACTGTCCTAAGTCCTTGTCACCTGTTACATCCTATTAGAGCAATTTGTTTAAACCAGGAGGAAGCTCACCTTCACCAGTGACCTGGTACACTTGCCACTGAGCAAGTCTGGAAGTCTTCATGCAGCAGAGAGGCAACCTAGGAAAATGCTCCTTGCCACCAGCTCCAGGCTAGTTATGGATTCTCCTCTGAGCCCAGGGAAGTGAGTGACTCTACCTCCCACAGGGTGCTCCACAGCCAGGGTGCCCCACAGCCCTGGTCTTCTGTGATCACCAGACCTGACAGAGCATGATAAAACTCATTCCACATGGAAGGAGATATTTCCATCCCTCAGAAACACTAGCATAAGAGAAATAGGGGCAGTTTTCTCTTGGAGATGGCCATGCACCCTGGTACAGAGAACATGTGTGAGATCTTTCCATCTATTTCAGAACAGTTAAAAATGAAATTCAAACCCACATACAGAGATGGCCTGGACAAGGCATTGTGTGTAAGAATTATTTATCTGGAGCTGAGTGCTGGCGAGCCATCCTCTTTCTCAATAACCCCCCTAAGATGTGACAGGGAATCCCCTGTTTTTCTCTGCAGCTATGGCTAAGCCCTGACACTCTCCCTCCGCATTAGATGTGCCCTGCTCTGACAAAGAAGAACCTCCTAATGTGCATTCTGTGCCATCTACACTGGCACAACACGACCATATTAAGTGCCCAACTGCCATCATTCCAAAAGGCTGCTGCAGATGATAGCAGGATATGTAAGCGCCAAAACACTTCACAAGATCTGGCCCCTTGCAAGTTCATGGGTTTGCTTTTCTGGGTTCACATCAGACTATTAACACCACCATTCGCTAATGTTTTCTTCAGCATAACATACCAAAATGCAATGAGGTAACTGACAAGCAGGATAACTTTCAAGGGTACTTTAACAGCAAGAAAGAAGCTACAAGTAAAGGCAGCAGTATTTCCAGAGGTCATTGAAAGACTGCTACTTACTGACACAGAAGCTGCATTCCCTGGCCTATAGTTGTTAGGAATGTGTCGGAAACCTCTCTGAAGTGGTACCCCTGGAGGTGATGATGCTCCTCTACAGCTTGACTCACTGATTGCAAATCCCATGGGAAATGGGTGGTAAGGATATACCCCAGAACACCCAGGGTACACTTTTGGAGGTTCTCTCTCCAGGTATTCTGGTTTGACCATGTATTCTGGAGGAAAAGCAGGGTGAGCTAGGAAAAATGAGAGAAGAACAAATAAAAGCATCCATGTAATTCTGTGGAGTTCAGCAGATGTAGCTGCAAGACCAAATTCCATTCTTGGACAGGAGGTTCCGGCCTTTGGTTTCATGCTTAGTTCTTCATGAATTTGTCTTTTTTTTAAGGAACTAAGGGAAGGTGCAGCAAATGATCCGGTAACACGGAACAATCAGTGTTCTTTTCTACATGTGCCTTGTGAAGCTACTCCTTAGTGAAGCACTGGCTGCAGAATCTTATTCTTTCACTACACAAGCAACAGCAAAGCAACGTACCTTAAGGCTTTTCACTCTAGCAGAACTTAAACCAAAAATCTACGGAAAGAATAAAGCTCTAACTTTAGTCCTACCTATCACTTCTTAAGTTAATTTACAGATAAAGGCTGTTTTGGGGACATACACAGGCAATTTCAGATGCAGAAATCAGTTATTTCCTTCATTTTTTATCTTGCACCTGGAATCTCATATAGCCTCTCTGAAGTCTAAAAAAGCAGAGAGGGGTTATTTGAATACAAATAGGGTCTTTCTTGTCTGCACACCTTCCTGTTGGTACAGAACTCGAAGAATGTGCTTTGAGAGTAGGTCAACTTCTGGTGTGCTAGAATTAATACTATTTGTTCCTCCCCTTTTCAGTTGGTCAGCAGGTTAAAAATGTTATTAAGGGAAGGAATGACAGGCACACATCCATAAACATAATTTTCTCTAGGAAACAAAGCTAAGAAAAAGAGGGGGAACAGTTATTGACAGATTAGGTGGGAATTGGATGTCCAAAATGAATCTTTCCTCTGGGCTTCTCAGAGCAGCGTTTTGTGTTGCAGGTTTCCAGCTCTCCACAGGCTCAGACTAATGACAACTGCAGTCAGTAGGGATTTCTGTAAAACTACTACAGTAAATAGTAATAGCATGAAGTTACTGAAATAAATAGTAATAAACGAGACAAGTCACATGAAGGACTATTAATGGAAGCAATTTAAGAGGTCACTGACCATACAACTGTTCCACCTGCAAAATCTGTGCTCTCCCCTTACACACCACATGCACTTTTACACCAAGTGATCCCAGCCAAGTTCAGTCATTGCTATGGGAATTAAGGCCAAAAGGTCTCTTTCTTTTAAAGTGCTATCCTAAAATGCTTGCTTCAGGCAACTGCAGCAGTAACTTGCCCATTTACTGGGTTTTTTAGCAGTTTCGTTGCTGGAGGCTTGTTCCTGTGAATTTAGAAACAGCACTCAAGAGAAAATGCAGGAGCACCTGCAGTGCACACTGGATCATGGTTTGGTTTCCCTCAGACTGATTTCCCTCTTACAGAAAAGCCACTTGATCAAGCTTCAATTTTGCAATGAGCAGCAAGGCTCAGCACATTGCTCCTGCTGCTGCAGAGCTGCATGACTGCATTGCAGACGCTGCAGGAGGGAAAACAAATGCAGGGTTGCACATTCAACATGCAAGCTGGGTACCTGAGGAAGAAAAGCAGGAGAGACGGCATGAATGGTTCTCAGGCACCTGGGGAATCAGCAGGTGCAACCTGCACCAGGGGGAAGTGTTTGACGGGAAGAGGATGAATGTGGAAAGATGTCAGACAGAGAAGAGGCTTTGGGGACAGGTCCTTACCACAGTCCCAGAAGGGAGGGCCGCTGGGAGGTGGCGGCAGTAGTCCTCTGCATGCCATGCCTTTGCTGTTGCTGCCAGTGGGGTGGGCATCCTTCATCCCCTCATGGCTGCTCTGCTCAAGAGCACTGGCCACACCTGTGCCTTCACTCGGAGGCACGGGCCCAGCGGCTGGCGCAACAGGGGGGTCAGGTACCTGCTGCCTCAGGGCCTTCTGGGCCGCCATGATCTTCTGGCGCTCAGTGATGAGGGCACACTTGTCGCACAGGCAGAGCTTCCAGCGGCAGTGCCCGGCATGGCCCTTCACTGGCACCACGAAGCCATGGTTGCGGCAGCGGGAGCACTTGGGCGTGCGCAGCGGTGCCTTCGCTGCCGCAGCTGCGGTCTCCTCGGCCTCCATGGCACACCCGTCCCAGCTAACCACCCTGCAATGGCTGGGTCGGCTCCTCAGGGCTCTTATATAGGGCATGGCCACTGCTACCCTAGCATGTAGCAACCTGGGCAGGCGGGGCAGGAGAGCCCATGGCAGTGGGTGGGGAGTGCCCTGCGGCACAGCAGGTGCCTTGGCCTCGCTGGGCTCTCCCCTCCCTCAGCCGGGCATGGTTGTACCTGCTCACCTCCCCCTGCAGCCCCTTGGTGCAGGCTGGACCCAGACCTCAGCCGCGGGGGCTGGAGATAAGGAGGTAAAAGAGTGTGTCTGCAAGAGTAGGAGGGAACATGCTGCACGTTTCAGTACATTTCCCTGTGCTGGTGCATGCAGAGATGGGGAATTTTGGACAGGAGGGGTGTGCATAGGACAGAAATGCAGTGTCCCTTGCAATTTGCCTTAAGTGATAGTTTTCCCTTTGGCACTTTAACATTTGCACTCACTTTCATACCGCTCATGCATTACTTTAAATGTGCACAGGATTTCAGTTCTGTTTTGATTCTAATTTGCAGCATGCTGCTCTTGATCAGGAGTGACTGCCTCAGCAGAAAAAAAGACTGCTTCCATCATTCTGTTTTTCAACACAAAGCACTGAGATGAAGGCAGAAAGCGTATGTCACTGGAAAGACTTGTCTCCTTCTCTTGGAATTCCTTATTCTCTGAAAACAAAGGCAGCTTTACAATTAGAAATACAGGAATGCTCCAGTTCAGTGCTGCTTAGAAAGTAGTTGTTATTTGTTACTGCTGGTAGCTACAAAACCATGGTTTACACAGTAGCCCATTACCAGGAGAAAACTCTCCACTGTGCAAGGTAAGGCATGACAGGGCTGGTGTTTCTCGCATGTGCAATAGCTAATTCTGTTTTAAAATCCTGAGATGCTAACAGCTTCTTCCACATTAAAGAGAATACCATAAAAATAAACCACTGAGTAGCTGTGCAGTTTTTTACCAGTTAGTTTCAAGAGAACCAGGTAACGTCTATCTGCTCTGAAACAATTCCAACATGCAACAGAGTATGTTTTGCTGCAGCCTTGCAGAAGCCCTTCCCTTGGAGCAAACCTTCCTGCAAAACTTGGAGGCACCCTCAGTATCTGGGATGGGGGGTGAGCCCCTGGTGCAGCAGAACCACTAAGAGATTTGACAACAGTCTAGTTTGCCTTAGCAGAGAGCAACCAGCAAGAGATGCTGTGCCCTGCAAGCCCCCAAGCCTCAGCCTAGGTTCAGCCTTTACACTTTGCAAGAGATCCTGTTGGACTTTGCATGAGTCCTGTAGGTTTCCAGTAGGATTGAGTCTCCTGGGGAGATGAGTTCACAAATGCAGTATCAGCATACAAACCCAGAATTGCTTTTAAAGCAGTTCAGACCCAAATCCTCAAATGCACAACATCCCCAGATCAGCCAGCCTGCAAATTTTGCTATTGCAGTTGCAGACTCTGGTAGCTGCTGTTTGTGCAAGGCTCTCAGCCATGCCTTTGCACCCATGCATTTGGGGATCCTGTGCAGGAGAAAGGCTGAATCTGCCCAGGCACACAGCAGGTCACATAAGAGAGACCACGGTAGTGCTCTGTGGGAAGCGGGTCCTGGATTGCATGCACAGCACCTCCTTTTGTGAGTGGGAGGCGGCAAAGCACACATGCAAATGCAAATATAATCAGCTCCCTGTCCTCCATTGCAGACCATTTTCTCCAGAAGACTTCTAAACACTATCTAGAAAGCCAGCTTCATGTGCATGGCTAAATATATCTGAATACTTGACCTGTAAATGTTATCATTTCTTCCTAGTTGAAAAAGGAAACTTGGTTGATAGGCCTTCAGTAGAAGCTTCTCTTAAATGCAGCCTTGAAGTGCTTCTCGCTTGTGCCAATGCCTTGATGTTCCTGTAATCATTCTAAATATTGATTCTGTTTTAAATATAGACAGATAATGTATTCCTAATTTTATGCTCCATATTTTTGCTGTATGTTGAAGATGTGCGTATTTAGTTGTAGAACGAAAGGGGATGGATGACACGTTTTAAAAAGCTGTAATTACATCTTTCCATAGATACACAATCTGTGTTTGTTTGGCTACTTAAGCAGTGGAGGAGAATGGTAAGCTGTGTACATTTTCCCCAGTAATTTTCTATTCTGAGTCACATAATACTATTATTCAAGACATTTACTCAAAAATACATTTATTTCTCTTCTCTTTTGAAAAAGGTAGACCAGGCATTGGCTGTGGCAGTTTCTCCATGAATAAACCATGTCTTTCAAAGTTATGTGGATTTTTCTTTTGAACAATGTTCACCTAAGCACTCAGGATTTATTATACTCTCCATATAGTTTGTTTCAAACATACCTAGACTTTCTTTTATAGGAAAGTGAACATTTTACTTTGCTTGTGAGGTAGGTATTTATTTCTGCAGACAGCTCAAAGAATGCTGCTATTCCAATCTTGTGATGTGTTCATACATACATTTGAGTTAGCATCTTACACACCGTCAACAAGACCATCACACAGGGAAGACAGAACAATTTTGAAATACATATTTGGAATGAGATGTAGAATTAAATGTGGATGCACATTTGTGTCTATTATCATTTTCTCCTGTAGTCATATTTGAAAGAAAATGAGGCATAATAAAGACTCTTTTGTCTAAAACTTACTCAGTTTAGCATTTTATGTAACATATGGTGGGAGTGTAACATAAAGTGGGGACAGGGTTCTGCCTTGAAATAGCATTTAGAAGAATTATTATCTTGCCAAAATGAAAACAAAGCAACCTGCTGATTTCATGTTACTGAAATCAATAGCAATAATGTCTACTTCTTTCCAACATATGAACTATATGAAGTATATGAACGTTTTGGTATGCAGTTTGCCTTGAATATGAAACAGTGAAGAAAAACAATGATATCGATAAAAGGGAACAAATCAAAAGCCTGTCTGCCTTTAAACTGAATAGCAGAAAATTGGGTTGAGTTTTTTTTCCTCCTTTTCAGACTTTCCAGCTAACATTTTCTGCAGTAAATGTTTTTTGGCATGGAAATTGTTCTGCTTAGATCTGACATTTCACAGAGCAATAGCAACATAATCGAGAAATTTGTTCTAAGAGCTCTATTAACAAATATTTGCAAACTTGGTTCAAAATAAATGAGGGGCTTTATGCAAAACTGAAGAATATCTTTGGAAATTTTAAGACATCACAAATGAAGATAAAATCCTCTCAAAAATAATCTTAGCAGTTTGGAAGTGTCTGTTATGTACTGCCATAAGTCATTATATTAAAATGGACACAGCAATAGTGTTATCAGTTCTTCTGCATTATAGATGATTAATTCTATGTTATGGTTATCAGTTATGGTATAATCAACATGAGGACATTTACCTGCACAGGCAGAACTGTCCAAGGAACACTATCTAGGCTTCAAATGCTCCACCTGTGGGTTGATAACTATTCTCCTGCCCTCATTCACTTTTGAAGTTACAGGGAGACTACTGTGGCTTCCTGTACTGCCTGATGAGCTTGCAGGTTAATTCTGATCCCTTACTGATCCCCTGCTCAAGTCAGGTGTAGCCTATAGGTTGACAAGAAGTCTTCTCTAAACTGCCAAGGAACATCAGTACTCCTTCCCTGGCTTGTTGCTGGGGAGACTCCATTTTCATCTCCTGACACATCCCTGGGGTATTTATTAAAATATAGCTTACTTATCTCCACACTGTTCTGCAGTCATGTATGTCTCTTCTCTTCATCCACGAGACTAGAAAACCTTCCTTCCCCTCCCATCTAGATTAGGATTGTGCAGCATCCTTTCCTCTGAACTGCACATGTGCAATCTTCTCCCACTTTTACACACTCAGAAGCCTTCAGCAAGGATTGTTCTGGATTATGTTGTGCATATCTTTGCCTTCCTCTCATTTCCCTTTGCATTAATTACATTCTGGTTCCCTTCCCTTTCACAAGGGAAGAAGAATTTCACATTTTATCCCAGTCTTATCTATCAGCTCACATTCACTGTTAAGATGTGGACTTTCACCTGGCCCAGAATATCATTTTACTAAGTAGCACTGATAGCACACCTCCCTGATTTCTTCTGTAGCCATTCTCATATTTAGAAGCTCCTTATAAAAATCACCAAAGCCCTTAAAACATTCTCTCCCTGACCTGTACCACAAAATCTTCCTTTTACCATTGAGCTAACACTAGCGCATATCCATCAATGGTATGTCACAGGTTTGCGAGATTCAGCTCTCTGCTGACGTGCTTTTGAGCTTGTCTAATCCTGCCCAAAGCAAGTCCACATGACAATTAATAGAATTCTTCAGATTGCTTCTGTAGACTATTTTCTACCTTTCTAATTCACTGTGAAATTGTACTGTAGTAAACACTGTTTTAAATGTGAGGGAAAGTGCAGTATAGAAACAGTTCAACTTGATGAGATCGTATCTGCCTTCAGATTTGAAATGGCTAAAATGTGTTTGGGTTACACCATTTTTAAACCTGGTCCCAGTTAAGTTGTTTAAACTGATATAAACAGATTCACCATTTCACTTCTCTTTCAGCATCAATTCCTTTACTTTAAAATGCTGTCTTCAGTAATTCAAACAGGAATTCCACTGGAGTGGATTTTTTTGTTCCTGTTGCACAAGTTTTAAATGGAACACAATTAGATGCTGATTTTCATCTGTTGTATCAAAAAGGTGAAACTGTATGCTGTGATCAGAGAAAACTGGATTGAGTTCATACAGGAGTTTAAAATCTTAAAAAATCATGAAAGCTATATAAAGCACTTCTGGTTTCTTTAACAAACACAACTGAAATAAAGCTTGAGTACTTAGAATTGTGGATCTTTTTAATACATAACAAGAAACTCAGTTCTTAAATATTAACAACAGAAACTTTATTAGTACAACTGCTGTATATTACTGTAACAAGATCTTTATTTAAGAGAAAAGCAATAGTGATTAAACTGGAAAGTCTGTGATGTGGTTATTTCATGAGTACCAGAAGTACCAGGAGAGAAATGAACCCTAGCAAGGAAACAAAACACAGAACGGTTCTTACTCTGCATTAATGTCTTCCATGTAAGGAGGAAATAAAATGTATTGAGAAGAGAATGAAACAGACATAAACATGCACAGATCATTTCCCCAAATAAGTGATGGAGTGTTTAAAAATCCCTCTCTAGAACAAATTGATCTATGCTAAAAGCCTTCTGTGGAAGATGTTCCATCAGTCTGCAGTAAATAAGGATCACTGTGTCATCAATGTCTGATTGTTTCCTTATATTCCTCTGTCTAAGAAATGGAATAATTATCCCTTCAGAAGAAATCTTTTGTCTCTTTAGAAGGTCACCTTTGTAGGCATTAATAAAAAGCCCTGAAGACCAAAGAATAGTCCACTCTGTAGTGCTCTGGCAGCTGCAGGGATGCCTTAGTTACACCGCCATTTTACTTTAGTAAGCTCCCAAATCTAGTGGGTTTTAGCCTGGATACCACTAGGTTTGTCAGTTAGCCCTCTGCCTAGAGAAATAAACACAGTTTTAATCCAATGTCGTCACTCTCCTTCCCCTCAGCTATAGTTCTTGTCATATGCTCTTAGATACAAAGAACACAAAATCATATTTGAATTCTCCTAAACAGCAAAAAAGGGATTTCAGGCAGAAGCAGTCACGCTCATCACTGTGAGTAGGTGGCCCGTTTAGAGTCATCTTTGCTTAGCACCTACTTTGTGCTGAAATTGTCATATTACCTTGTCAGCAACCCTGAAGCAATGCTAATAGATGGATGAGGCAGGGGACAGCTGAAAGACTACTACAAAAATCAAGTGTACTTGCTGTGGGCAGGATTCCATTTGTGATTGTCAACACTGGTATATATCCCACATTTTCTAACTGTGTTTCTCCACTTCACATCTGAATTAGATTTCAGAATATCTGAAGTAGCTTAAACAATGCAAAATAAATAAAACCAGCTGTTTGCCATAATTTCTTTCTCTTCAGCGTGGACTCCTTATGGATACTGCAGTGAAGCAAATGAAAATGAAATGACCAAGTAGTAGTTAGTTATCAGCATAGCATGAAGACTATCATCAAAATATTTGCCTTTTAGAGAGAATTGGCAAGAATAGTGATGATGAAGCTCTGGCATGCATGCTAGAATTGGTTTCTGGTATTCATACCAATAGCATATCATCTGCTTTTTGGACATGATTCTGGGAGTTGATAGATTCCCAGTGAGGTGATAAAGCTTCTTGCTGGCTCCTTAGCCCCATATGTCAAACTGTGGTTTGTAGTGGGGTGGAGGAAACGAGCACTAGCATTGATGAATTTACATTAGCTGATTCCAGCCAGGTGTAGTGAAGGATACTGTGCAGGAGCATTCCTGCTTTTCCATGTTATTTCCTTAAAATTCTCCTATAGACAATAACAACAGAATTTTCCCAGTTGATTTAAATATATATATATACACTATATGTAAATGTACATATATTTGAGGTATTTTCACTGGAGAGGAATTCTGCAAATATAAACATTGAAAGACAAGTTGAAAGACTGCCTGTCTTCAAACTGAGGAATTAAAGCTCTCCTCTCCTGACAGACTTGTTTTCTTGGTAAGTTAAGACAACTTGCACTTTTCTTTCCAGCATGAAATGTGTTGATGAGATACCTCCGCTGGCTCCTGGAATCTCGAAGTCCACTAACAAAATAGGATAGAGTATAAAATGAATGCAGTGATAGGGCATCCTTCTCTTCTACCTCCTTGGTGCAGCACATTAAAAACAAGGCCACTTATTCAAGAGTGGATGGTAAATCATCTGTGACATCAGAGGTTATGGACAAAGAAGACATGAAAGTAGCAGAGGGCTGACCAGCTTTGACAGATACAACGATAAGAGGACAGTGGTGTGAAGCCATACTAAAGTATTTTCACTGTGGAAGCAAAAGGGAAACAAAAGAGACACATTTTCTTGGCATTTCATACTTTGTGATCAAAAAATTAGACTGACTTTCATCACAGTAAATGGAGCTATTTGTAAGATAAGTTATTATGAAGCATAAAAATAACAGAATCAGACCATAGGTAGTTAGCAGTATTTCTTTTGAATCTAAACCAAAACTGATTTTAAG
Organism: Psittacus erithacus; assembly: GCA_009867235.2. Lineage (NCBI taxonomy): Eukaryota > Metazoa > Chordata > Aves > Psittaciformes > Psittacidae > Psittacus > Psittacus erithacus. The sequence goes on from WYDI02042216.1 coordinate 93,315, forward strand.
TCAGGAAAGTTTAGTTTGATCAACTCCAGAAAACAAATAGAAAAAGACACCAAATCATCTCTTCAGTTTCCCTGGAGCTGTGGGACCGAACTGTCACAAAAGGTTGCCTTTTCCTGCAGGGCTGTGCTGTTGGAAAGATTGACCTACACAGCAGTGGCTCCTCCAGGCAGTCCCTCTTTAGCTTTTTCCTCAGCAGCAGGCTGGTGCTCTGCTCTCAGATCCAGCTTCTCTGAAGCACCATGCTTTGGGCAGCCATGGCAGCCATCAATGCACTCTGGCTCTCAACAACAGCAGGAAGAAATGAAAGGGCAGCTGAATGCCCAGCAGCAGACAATGCAGCCTTCACGCATCCAGTACACAGATGTGACATGGCTGCTTGAAAACTTTTAGACTTATGCTTATTTCCCATGCCTGTAATATACATATGAAATAAAAGGAAACAGGCAGCAGCGGTGGGAAGTCATTGCTATGGTGAGAAATGACCCCTGTTAGTGATCCATAGTTTTAGCTGAACAGCAATAGTCTTTCTACAGATGTATCTTCATCTTTGAAGCAGCAGCACCAGCAAGCACTCACGTTATTATTTAAAATAAAGTACCGGAGGGTTAAAGTCTTATTCAAGTTACTTCCATGGCACGTTTAAACTGAGGACAGCAGTTGAATTTCTGGGAGGAGGTGATGTACACCTGCTTTTACCCCAGCACGAGGAGTGTTTCATGCAGTGTCCCACTTGGGCATAACATGCTGTTGGGTGTCCTGAGGTTTACCTCCGGCATCCTTGGCCTCTACCACTAGAAATGTCTTTATTCCTGAAGGAGATTTTGCTTTCAGAGTAGATTGAGCCCACAGATTTCACACTCTAATCAGTTCACACACAACATTACTGTTGTCTTAAAGTTTATTAGGACTCCAGTCTCTTAACATATGGCTCCTGTTTTCCATGGATAACGAGTCTGAAAATGCTGAACTGGAGCATGCTGTTTTGCAATACTATGGTAAACATTCTCATATATATTTAACAGAAGATTTGTCTTTTGATAAACACTGACATGGCTACACATACTAAAGTGAATTAATAAATTCACATAATGATAAGTGTTCCTGACTAAAGCGTGTATCTACTCAGTTCATTGAAATTGCATATGTACAATATTTGTATTTCATTTTAGCGTTCTTTGCCTCAGAACTTATGCAAAACCAAACAAGTTTGGTATTTATTGAGCGCACTGTATTCTTAAGGGTTGAAGTGTTAATGATAGTTACTGTTATTTGCAGTTAGCAGGGATTTTCACAGAATATTTACTGGAAGACATCCAAAGGTTTCCTTGCTCTCTAATAGCAAATCTGTACATGTCTGTACTGTACAAATCTGTACTGCAATGGTGAACTGGTGAATATTATAGATTGCTAGTTACTTGATAATAAGCCTGGGGAAAGAAGCTGAGCTATCTTCATTATCTCAACTAAGACAAGCTTTCCTATTTTTATAGCAGTCTCTTTCACCTGTCCAAGTAGTCAAACATGGAGAGTAAAAATGAATATTTGACATGAGATTTTGGGAATGCCTTGTACAATGGCATTAATATTTTCATCTGTCTACTAGCAATACCAAACCTGGAACATTGTGTAAGGATTGTGTTTAGCTTTTCCACAGCTGTCTTCACAGTAGTGACTCATAACTAGCCTGTCTTCAACTAATGGATCTCTTCCTTGTTTGGTTTCCAAGTGCTGAGGTCCCGCTCTTGTTTTTCCGTACATACGTTGTATGCTGTTAAATTTAATTCCATTTCTGTTATTCAGTTGTCACAGTATCTATTCCTTTCCTATATGAGCCTTTAATCCTCTTCTGTATTAGTAATATCTCTCAGTGTTTGCTTTCTACAAAATTTCATTAGCACACTCTCTTTGTATCACAGTCATTACTGGAAAAATTAAATAAGACAGATTCCAACACTGATCCTTTAAGAATCACAGTGAAATCCTTACTTTACGGAAGCCTAATGGATAGTACCTACAACACATTTTACTGATTAAAACAGTGGGTTTAATCAAGAGAAATATATTCACTGAAGCTGCTTTACCTTTGGCAAACTTAAGTTGCATTTTGTCCCATTTTCCATTTGTGTCTACTTACATACATGTTTTCTTAAAAATACCTTCTAGAGCCTTGACTATTGTAGAGGTCACTCTAATGTTTTCTGGTTGTCCTTTTTTCCCCTTTCTGAAATACAGGCAAGAGGTTTGCTTTTCAGTGGCAATATGCTACCAGTTCGCAGCTCTATTAAAAATCCTTGCTGCTGGACATGCAATTTCATGTTCCAGTTCTTTCAGAACACAGGGACAGAGATTATCCTGTCCCCTCAATTTAAGTGCTTTAAGCTCTTTGAGTTTTTCTTCTACCTCACATATAACAATTTCCATTTCTATAGCCTCATTCCATTTACATGTTACATTTCTCATTTCTGAATAGTTTTATCTTTAATTGCAAAGTGCCTGGGAAAGCCATTCTTACTCGGATTTATTTTCATAATAAAGGTCCTTTGATTAATCACAGTTCTATGTGAATTATTAGGCTTTGCCACAGTAAATAAATAAACCACAGTTGTGGGCTTTTACACCCAATTCTGTATAGAAACTTTACTGGGAAAGGACAGAAACAGTTATGCATCCATGCATGTAATAGTGCCATGACAATGTTGCTACTATCAGACCATGCACTATTTAGAATACAAATACATCTGAAAATAACTGGATTTGTGAAGAGCAAATGGCAGAACTGAACTGGAAACACTGCAATTAAATGACTTACAGGATTAGGGATTTCAGTCTGTTATCAGACTGTTTCATTAGGCACCTCCACCGCATCCCTCTGAGCTCCACAGGACAGAGTTAGGTTTTCTGGGAACTGCAAAACTTCACAGATTAGAGTTTAGGATTGTGGGTGGCTTCTCCTGTGAGGTATTTCCTAAGGTAGGGTGAATTCTTGTGAGCTGTTTAGGAAACGGTTATAATTACTCTGAGAGTTTTGCAGGGTAAAGCTCTTAAGAGTCACTGGGCTGGGGCTGTGAATTAGCACAGTATAATCTTTAGTAATTTGTGCTAACAAATGGACAACTAATAAACAGTCTGTTTCTTTTGTATTTGTCTTGTGATAGTTAGCTTCTACCTTGAGCTACTGGTGTAGTATCCCCAGATACTCAGAAAGCAGATGGGGGCAAATGGCTACTCCATCAGCTTTGGATTATCAGAGAAGCTGATGTAAAGAAACTCATGTAAAGAAATAATGAAATACAAACCTTATAAGGATAATCCTGATTTGGTTTTTTTTTTTTTTCCTCAAATTGTGCCTGTATATGATTTTCTGTGTGTACATTATTCAGTAGCTGTAATGGCAAGTACAAAGTTTATGTACTGTATAGGTAACAAGGAAATAAGGGAAAAATTGCAAGAGTTTTGACTGGCAAAAAAAATTATACAAGTCTCAAAGTAAGAACTAAAGAAATTATATTAAATAAATCTTTATTATTAATTTTCCTAGTTTGAACTCTGTGCGCTTGTGTATGAAAAATGACGAAGCAAAGTGTCTCCCTTTTACACTGATTTCCGTGATGAAAGTGGGGTTCACATGAAGAAAAGCATGAGAAAAATAAAGACCAGAATATGTGGTGAAGAAAGACAGACTAGAAATGGAATGAATGAGGAATAATTTAGAAAGAAAATGTATACCTGAGGGAAAAAAAAATAAAAGGAAAGAGAGGAACGAATATGTATGGAAGCAGAAGAAAAGAATGGAGGTTAGATTTGCAGAATTAAGGGAAAATGGGAGCTATTGTGCTCGGGGTTTTCAGCCTGATTTTGATCAGTCCTACAGTAGCTGATTAATAGAAAAATAAATTTTTTGTAGCGCACTGAAAAAGGAGGTAATTTATATTTTTAATTCCTTTATGTTCATAATAAGGCTTCCAGGATACAGCAATGTAATGTTAATAGAAGTTACTGTAGGTGACCCTAATTCATTGGGTGGAAAGCCTTCGCACTCCTCACATGGAACTGTGTAACAATACAAGCGTTTTAGCAATTCATGTAACAATAGACTTGTTGCTCAGAAAGAGCTCCCCTCTAGAGTATGCTACCTGGTGTCGAAACAGAGCAATCATCAATGTAAGTGCTTTGTACCAGTGCTGGTGCTGTTGACACTTCTACATGCAATTTAGGCAGCCTTAAACCAAGCAGAAGTGAGGATGAACTGGTTGATATGCATCTCATAATGCAGAAAAGTCCACTCTGATTTTTCACTAGAATAAAAAAACCCCACAAAAGCTCTCCTTAATTTAATGAAATTACACTAAATTGATATCAGCATAATCAAAAGCAAAAAAAAAACCAACAACCTCATAAAAGAATCATACCAGTGTGTTTTTCCAGCAGGCCAGAACCTGGCTCACAGATGTTCATGTGCAGGCAGATGGTGCGCATATGTAATACATGTAACAGGACAGATATTTAGGCATGTATAATGACTGTTAAAAGTGTAATTGGATTTCCCAGACAACTTAAAAGGAGGGCTTCAGTATATACTCAGCTATTTTGTTTCAAACTTTGATGCTTTGCTAAATCTTTTCAGATATCAATGACTTGACTGTACATACCAGGCACATCCAGAACTGTGGCATTTTGTGAGAGACAAGCCAATTTCTATGTAAACGTGGAACTGGGGCACACATTACCCTTAAGTTTCAGTCAAAATGCTGTGGAGGAAACCACAAGGGCAGCTGGCTCCTCAAATTCAGCCCCCAAAGTCACCGAGAGCAAGCAGAGCTCCTGCCTTTCATGTTGCTGCTTCACTGCCTGGGTCCCCTCACTCTCCACTCTTCTTTGTGTCTGAACAATGAAAGCCTAGATTAAACAAATATAGTATTTCCATTGAAAGAAAACAGCACTGTAGCAGCAGAAAGCTCTTCCTGCTGTCCTGTGCCCCTCAATCTCTCTCACAGCATGCCTTCCCTGCCTTGCAGCAGCCATTTTGCTGATGATGGAGCACTACCCCCTGAGCCCGCAGCTTAGTCTCTGTGATGTGTAGGGGCTGGTATGTTCCTCAGGGCAAGGTGAAAGAGATTTTCACAGCAGCTTTCTCACTTGTGTGCAGTTTGGGGTTGCTCAGGGGTCCTGGCGTACTGCCTGCCATGGTGCTTCGGCAGGACCCTCTCTACCCCTGCACCACATTGAAGGGGCTGAGGTGGGAAAAATAACATGGCTGCCTCAGCGGAAACTGAGGCACAGTGCTGCGGCTGGGGAGAATAGCTGCGTGTGGCACCCTTGGAGATGAAAAATGCACAGGAAGAAAGGAAGAAATAGGAAAAAAGACACCAAAATGTAGAGTGGCTAAAGTGGGCATTGCTTGGTGGGGAGCCATTATTCACATCCCTGTGTTTAGGCCTTGTGTCTCTGCCCTTGCAGCAAGGACAAGAGATGAGCACCAAGGGCCACCCCAGCACATCCACCAGCAGCTGCCATTGCTGGAGGTCCGCACAGGAAACATGAGCCCATGCTTCACAGAGGTGCTGCCCCAGCTGAAGCACGACATGGCTGCCTCTGAGGCGGCAAGAGAAGTGCTCCCACCAGCCTGGCAGATGGTGCAGGGCAGCAGCACACAGGAGGAGCAGACAGCACCAGGAGGATACCAGGCCTCAGGAGAAGAAATTGCTGAGGAAAAGGTTAAGTTTTTTTAACTAAAGAGAGGGTTTTTGTGGCTTTTCTGCCATTGCTAGTGTCACTGCAGCTGAGAACTGTCACAGCACTTGCTGTGTAGTACCTGGGGTTGTGGCAGCAGCTGTGATAGCTGCTGTGGCCTGTTCTGACTAAAACTCAGGGATAAAAATGAGAGTGGGAGAGGAAGGTGGGCTAAACCTGGGGGGTTATATTCTCTTCAAAATTATCTTCTAGAGCAGTCTGCTCTGCAGTCCTTCCTTGGGCCAGGAGGCTGCTTCAGCCTCCTTAGCCTGGCACTGCAGAGTTTTTATGTGCTGGGGTTATAAACTCTGCCTCTGTCAGATTAAAAGCGCAGGGGCAAGGGGACAGCAAGGGCTAACAGCCCCTGGCACCACTGGTCCTGCTTGGGGGCCTGGCACTGACAGCTTAGTCCATGGCATTGACAAATTTTGTTTGCCAGCCACAGTCCTCTCTGCCTGGAACTAACGTGCTGCTGCTTGCTGTTTCTTGTGACAAAATTTTGCTGTGCTTCAGGTGGATCTAGATAAAGAATTCATGGAATGGGTTTTGGGGGGGGTGTGGTGTGTTTTTTCTACAGAGTGCTGTTTCTAGAAATTCAAATTAAGCTAGACGGTTCTGTCAAGAAAATGTTACAAGCTTCTGCTAGATCTTACTCCTTTATGCCAGGCATTTACGCTTTGTTTTTGTCACAGTGGCAGGTGGAAGCTTCATATGGATAAAAGTGTTCTTGGCTAGAATTAATTAGCAGAATATTATGGGTTAGGTGGGTGTTCCTTGTACAAGGGCAGAAGCAAAGCAAAACAGATGAAGAGAAGCAAAAGTCTTCAGTGATTAATTTGCCCTAATGCTGGTTCTGTTCATAGTGACCTGTGAAATCAACAAAGCTTTTAGTGTTTCCATCACATCAGGCGCATTAATAAAGAGAAATGTATATGTCCAATACATTTGGAAAGAGACTGAGTTGAAAGCACTGTTTCAGGAATTGCAACCAGGTCCAGAAGAAACTGCTGCCTTGTGCATGCATACTCTTTGTACATGAGCCTGGTTTCATAGTCCATATTCCTGAGGGGTTCTTGATTTACTGGGATCTCGTGACGGTTGAAAATCATCTAGTTAATGTCATTAGTGACAGCAAATGACAAATTACTTTCCATAACTAAACATTTTTCAGACTTCTTTTTAGTTACGTGGGGTCTACTTTGTATCTCTTACTTGAGCTCCTGGATGACTTTGTAGAAACAGACAGTATGATTTTAATTAATAGCTGGTAAAGAACTCAGGTTAGAAATAGAATCCTACAAAAGTATTTTTGTTGTGCTTTATTATATGGGCAAATCCCCAAAGGAGACTTTTAATGTCCTAGATTTCCTCTTAGAATATTCTTACTTCTCGGAATAGAATCTAGTTTGGACAGAGGTTAGTGCACATGATGTCTGGTTGGGTCATTTTGCTGTCAGTTGTAACTGCACTTGCCTGTAGCATTCTTTCTTTTTGTTGGTAAAGTAGTGTATTTTTGACCCTACACTTCCCTTTTTTCTCTCTGTTGCCAGCAGGCTGCATGCAGTGCTAGCATAGCCAGAGTAATCCTATAGATTTTCCTGTGGTGAATTCCTTATGCAACCTGGAGCCTAGCAGGGCACGCCAGGCTATGGAGCGAAGTGTTGCTGCTGTCTCCTGTATACCACAGTGGTACATCTTCCTTTCTGGAGACCACTCTTACACTGTGAGCTGTGTTTAGGATGGCAAAAGACTAAGTACATTTGGGTACTTTTATACATGCAAAGCTGTAGGTGTGCAAGTAACTGAGCTGCAAAGTAAAGCACCTCTCAGAACTTCTCTAATCAGCACTAGATGCCAGGTCAGGGAGATGCAAGTCACATCTCATCCATGCTTTCTCAAGAACAGGGCAACAATAGGATAAATTTAGATGCAAATGCAAATATACAGTCACTTGCCTGTCTCCATACAGTTGTTACGGAAAGTGTTTGTTCTGCCTGCATAGTTTCCAGACTTTGAAATCTCAGTTGCGGGCTATTTCCCAATGCTCTGTTACCTTCATACACATTTAATTTTCCTTGGTCTCTCTGTAAGCAAGTTGGTACAGATGATTTGAAATAACAATTCAGTTCTTTTTAAAGAGAGCTGGCATTAAATCTGTTTTGAGTATTTTCATGCTGAATACTCAAGATGATGGCTTGCGTGACTTCTGTTTTCTAAAGCAGAGTGCTGAATATATTTTATGAAACCAATAGTGGACCAAAGAACAATGATTTTAGGCTGATGCATCTCATTTCATCCTAGTGAAGTGAAGGTGGAACTGTCTGAGTATAATCTTAGGCAAATACACTTGGCTTTTTACAGGAAGAGGATCTATTTGTATTCATTCTCTAAAGATGCATTGACAGCATGTGACATACATTATTTCAATTTGAATGTGCTTTGTGCAGTGCTTTTCTCGATCTTGGGGAGGGGTGGGATGGTGGCTGTGCTGGCCTGTGAAAAGGTTGCTTGCATGTCCCAGAACATGGGACTAAAACAAGTTGGAATTTTCTGAATTAGTTCCCTGTGTTCACTACAAAGCCTGGAAAATAGTTTTGCAAGTGTAACTATGGCACCAGGAGGTGTAAGAACTGAGCATGTGCAAGTAGGGGACACTAGAGATTGATGCTTGTCAAACTACAATGTGTTAGCTGCAGCAATGAAGCAGAACATTGCTGTCGCCCTCCTATATGCACCAGCGGTTCTCAGCCTTGTTTATTTGGCTCTTCTTGCAGTGGGATTTACCTTGGTTTGAAACAGAGCCAAGTTCTAGTCTGAAGGCTGTGGGACTGTTTATAACACGTCGTGACACCTTTGAATCAGTAGATGGAGCTCCAAGATAAATCGTTCTAACCCTGAAGCATTGCAATCAATTAAACATACAGCTGTTAAGAGACGACAGTAATTACAAGACTAAATTATATCCTTAAATAATCACTAGGGATTTATACATCTTATTCTACAAATCTTATCGTATATACATGGAGGTTTGTTGGAAGGAGAAAATACATTCATTCTGTTCCTCTCTGCCAGATCTCTCTGGTGTCTTTCCAAGTGTTCAGAAGAGTCTGAATGATAGCCATACTCATACGTGTAGTCTTGGCTTCAGTGCTTTATCTTCAACTGCCTGTCACAGTCTAGTTTATAGAACCCTGCTTATGATAATGGGCTTTAATTTTCAGTCTTAAATTCATTGCATTTTTCCCATATAATATGAACAGTTAGTATTGACTTCCTTGTTTTCTACACTTCACCATTTTGGCCCTTGGTCTCCCAGATTATGGTCTATATTTAGTGCTACAATCATTGTTCAAAATTCTAACCCTCTACTTAATGCACTTTTCATTATTCTTCAGATTATCTTTGACCTCAGCTGTTCACGTATTTGCTAATTGTTCCCACTGTTTAAATGCATCACTTAGAACTCCAGGAAGTGGAGACTGCTGAGTGCCTGCCTGATTAAAACTGCTTTGAGTAAACTGATAGACACATCAACAATAGGAATTACCCCCTTAAACTGTGGTGTCTAGAAATGATGCAGTTTACCAACAATATTGTGATTGTGGCAGCAGTAAAAGAGAAACTGTCAGAGCACAAATAAATGGTCTTTAAGTTATTAGTGATTGAGGATATGACACGAATGACAGTTTGTTTTATGGGAATTGGATCTTTAGTAAGATAATTGTCAGATACATGCAAATTAATCAGAACACATCAAGAAGAATGCCATACCACTTCTTTTGGGGTAAGTGTAATTAGGCAGAGTTAGAAGGTTATGAGAACAGGCCCAGCTTTTTGGAGGTGAAAAACAAGATAAGGATTGATTCTTGTAAGAGACCTGGGTTAGGTCTGAATTAGTGTCCTAACCCTAATTAATTTCCCATCCCATGTTGTAAATGGGATGAGAAATGCTGATGGCTTTGTCTTATGTTTGGCTGTCTGATAACTTCCTGAGGTACCAATGAAGTCGAGGTAACTGTAGTAATTTACTGAGACTCTGGCTGCATCCTGTTAGTAAAAAAACTATGTATTTGCTTCTGATGAGTGAGAAATCCACAGAGAAGCATTAGCAATATTATATATGAATGTAAAAGGAAATTAATAGTGATATGAGCTAATAGGCTAGGCTTTGAACTTTGGCTGCAATAGGGAAGATTCCTTGCTTGTTCTTCCCGCTCAGACAGAGGGATAGTAATCTTCAGGCAGATGATGAAAGGATGCTGGAACCTAGTGTTGGGAATCCTAGGAATGTGAATTGTTGGAGAGGACAAATCACACACCCTGGGGACCTATTTCCATCTTCCCTTGGATTCCTTGTGATTCTCCCAAGGTTGCACCTCACACTGCATCCCAGTTTACCTTCCTGTGCCTTTGGAAGAATGTAACCCAGCTTTGGGAGAAGAGCAGATTGATAATGAAAATGATAGGACACAGATTTATTTTGAGCGGTTTTTGGAAAGCACATTCATTAGAGCCAGAGTGTGCAGCTGACAGTGAAAGCTGAGAGAGTGTTGCCTCCCATGGGAACAGTGCTGAGAGGTAGAGGACAAACCCCCTTTCTTAGCTCCCTGCTCCAGCATGCTGCGGGCTCTGCTGTGGGCTCTGCTGCAGGCTAGCAGGAAACTGCTGATTAGTCTCTGCTGCAACATGGCTGTACTTTAGGGAACCAGCTCACTCCCCTTCCACTGACCTTGGAGGATGCTGAAGAGTCTGTGCTTGCAAGGAGCTGGGCTCTGTTTGCTAGAGTTTTGCAGTGGAAATTTTCTCTGAGGTTCTGCAGAGTTTTCCTGCTGTGAAATAGTTATGAAAATGTTTGGCTGAGCTTCTGAGGCCCTGTGAATCTCCAAGAGAGCTGCATGCAGGATTCAGGATTTCCATTGATGCCATTTGCAGCTGACTTTCACCAAAATCCATGTGTATCCCAAACCCCTCCCCCCCCCAAAAAAAAAAAAAAGACTTCAAAGGGGAAGCCTTTAAAGAAAGGAAATTAGTTGGGGGGGAAAGCAACACACCTTCTTTAATTTTAAAATTAAACAGGGGAAGAAATTCAGGTTAGATATAAGGAAGAAGTTCTTTACTGTGAGGGTGGTGAGGCACTGGAACAGTTTGCCCGAAGAGGTGGTGAATGCTCCATCCCTGGCAGCATTCAAGGCCAGGCTGGACAGAGCCTTGGGTGACATGGTCTGGTGTGAGGTGTTCCTGCCCATTCTGGGGGTTTGGAACTGGATGATCTTAAGGTCCTTTCCAACCCAAACCATTCTGTGATTCTATGATTCTGCTGTTTGAAAATCCAGTTCCACTCAACTATAACACTCAGTACTTAGAATTGTGGCCGATTTTTCAGCTATGTTTTGTATTGCAATCCAGCTTTGCTATTAAAACCCACTCTTCCATCCTGCCTTGGACGAGAGATGGCTCTGTTAAGAATACACAGGACATGTATATGAGATTTCTGTTTTTTTAAAAAGAGGTCAAAATAGCAATAGGAACCTTGTCGGAGAGCACTGGCTGGGAAGCAGCTTGGAAAAGCTAATAGCCTTTGGCTTCGCTTGTGACATGGCCTCACAGGTTGGGTGACATGGTCTAGGGTGATGTGTCACTGCCCAAGGCAGAGGGTTGGAACTGGATCATCTTAAGGTCCTTTCCAACCCAAGCCATTCTATGATTCTATGGAATACCTTCAGTGTTGACTGTTAATTTTTAATTATTAAAGGTAAATATAGCTAAGTATAGCATTTCAATTAAAGGAATATCTAAAATACATTAATGGTGAAATTTCCATCTTTTAAAATCCTTTGGGATTTTTTGAAAGAAAAGAAGGGACAGCCATATATATGATGAAGTTTATGATGAAGTTTACGATGAAGCAGAGAAGCCAGATGATTTTGGTAAGAAAGTGCTATGGAGTACATTCTGAATTCTTAAGCCACCACAGATTAATTTGACCATGAACTAAATGATCAGAGCTAATTCAGTCTCAATGTACCTGCGTGAAGGTACCTGTATGAACAGCACCTGCAGGGAGAAAAGTAGATAGGGAAATGTTTTCTATGTAAAATATTTCATTTCTTCAGGTTGACTGTCTTTGCATGAAGCGGAAAAGTAAGCTGAATGAGAATGATATAAAGAAGTTACACAGGAAAAAAAGAAATATAGGATAAATCAGGAGGCTTTGACATGTCCCTTTCCACCTGGCATAACCAGCAGAGTAGCAAGCACTCATTATAAACAGTGCTCTAGGAGAAATTCTCCTGGAAAGATCCTGAATGTTCAGTTTTTTACATTGCACCACCTGCCCGAAGGCCAAACCTGTCCAGAATTTTAAACAAGCAGTTCCAGGCAAAAGTGTTAAAACCAGCTACAAGTTATTTGTTTTTTCTGGAGTAGGTACAGTTTGCTCACAGACACTGTGGTTTCAGGGAGCTTGCTCTCATATGTTTGTTAATGTGGGTAAAAAATCTACTACTGAGCTAAAATATAGCAGCAACAGGAGGGAAATACTAAGGGGAGAAGCTCATGTGCTACTGATAGAAGAAAACATTATTCTATTTATCATATCCTTTCTTCTACGTCCTATCAGCAGGACACACACACATTGAATGCTCTCTGACCAGAAAGCAAGAGCTGTAGCACAAAACTGCACAACAGGACTGCTGCTCCCTCTTAATGCTTTGTCTTTCTGGAGCCTGAAGGCCTCTGATCATTTCCTCCTTTATCACCCTTCAGGACTGCAATCTCTCCCTGGAAAGGTTTCAAAGGAATTAGGGAAGAGCAAAGAAATAAGGAGACAAATTTAGCAACAGAATTCCGGCTCCCCTCATAAAATTCTTGCAGCTTTAGCTGGAATTTCAAGGCAAATATTAATGGTCTGATGAGACTTAGAGTCATGGGAGTTTTTTTAGATAGCAATAGCATTGATAATACAGTGAATGATTCAGGAAGTGATCCCCTTTAGACTGAGACTTCAAAGGTAGACAGGTTAGGCTCATTTATTGGAGAAACAGCCCATGTGAAATAATATGCCTGAAATCTCTGACCAAGGAGATGGCTTATTTCAGAGAGTCACCCAAGACCTCAGCCAGTGTAAATCAGCATAGCTTGATGATTGAGTCCAGGGAGACGTAACCGGGTAGTGTATCCCCTCCACTCCATTTCTTGAGAGAGGTAAGGACAGACCAGTTCTTGTGAAGAGGATAGAAGCTGTAACAAGTAGAAGTCTACAGTAGTGACATGATGAAAGAGAAAGAAATTTGTCTGTCAAGGATTCAAAACCAGTTTGGAACAATAAAAAAGTGCATTTTAGCTGCTTGTTTTCAAGAAAGTGTCCTAAAAAGGCTGATCAAAAACTCCATCCCACTTTGCAGTACAAAAGATTATGTAAAATTATACCATTTTCAGTGGAAAATTGTAGGGAGAAAAAAGCAAAAGACCTCAGCTCTCATTCTGCAGAGTAATTACTCAGAGATACCTAGTCAATAGCTTTGTTCTGTCAGAGATCATGATAACATACAGGAAGATAAAGCCAGACAGACTGTTTGGCTAGACATCATTAATATAAACCCCACCATTTAGAAACTACCTCTCCAGATAGAAATCTGCTAATGAGCCATGATTCAGTTATATTCCTAATCAGGAGAATGTCTTCCAAGCTGCAGTCTAACTGGGACTATTCTGCTTCATATGTCTCAAAGACCAATTAAGCAGTTTGTGTGCAGCTATGCTAGAGATAACGAATGTACTGGTACAAAAATGCTTAATTTTCCATTTTGAAGAGAAAAATAGCTTATGTTGTGCTCCTTTCAGTAAAAAGCCAAACTGGATGATTCATGAGGCCTCTCTAAATGGAGTTGTGCAAGGAATAGAGCAGAGCAATTGTAACTCAGGATGGGAGTATGACAGTTACCAAGATCTGCTGCTGAAGAAATTGGTACCTAACCTGATTTTGCAGCATGTCAGTCACAGTATGCTAATGCCACAGTCTTTAGTGGGCTTCCACCAGAGATAATTTTGGTCCACTTAACTTAGCTAAAAGGTCTAGAAGGGGTGAGGTCCTGTCAGTAAAACCTGGGAATGGCTGGGAAACATAAATTCATTCACTTATAGAAAGCAGGACTTTGTAACTCTCTTCTCTCATCACAGCCACATGGATCTACTTCAGGCAGCTTTTTTTAACCAGGTCTGAACTCTGCATAAAAATCTTCGCTGCCTGAGTTTAAATTAAATCCTATCTAGCCTTGCAAAGAGAAAATACAGAGGAAATCCTAAAGCAGAAATATCTATATGGATCAGAATAGAATCCAACCTATGCATCAGACTTCAAACAGTGAACTACTACTTTAATAAATAGCATTTTGAGGAAGATCAGTAAAAAGCTTTCATAAAGGTTCTCTTTCTCTCCTAGTATAAGCAGGCAAGCCATTTCACTTCAGTTAGAGAAGAATCATCATCTCTGCATCTTAATATTAAGGCTTAATTGATATTAGAACATTTATCAGCCAGGTTTCTCCCCAAAGATAACTGGGGTTTATATCTTTGTCCAGTAAAGATTAAAGAGATGTGAAAAACAAGAAAATAAGCTCTTTCTTTATGTCTATGAAAATCTTTTCATGCCAGATATTTTGCAGCATCTTTCATTATAGGCTGCTTCTGGATGGCTTGAATTCTGATTACTTACCCTCAAGAAGTCAATGTGATATTGGTTCCACTGATCTTGTTGACTTTGCTTTCATGTGCAGCAGGTAACGCTGGGGAAAAGCAGAAAAGATGGAGTCATTACAGATTCTGAAAGAAGTAAAAACAAACACCTACCACAGAACACTTGGAAGAACATAGGAGACCCTACAGCACAGTTCTGCTGGAACAACCCACTCATCCCCACAAGCTTTATCTTTCTGAGTGGAAAATTTGCATGGCAATACAGACAAGCTTGTGTGAGAGGTGCAGACTAAAGCCTCCAGGTACAGGCAAGCAAGTCAGGACTTTCCAGCAAAAGACACCTAGGAAATGACCAGTGCTGGACAGAAAAATCTTGATGGATTCCAATTCCCTGATCTACCCAGTTTTGAGGGACATGTTGCTCTAGGTAAGCATTAGGCTCTGTCCCCATATTTGAGTTTTATGAATCAGCTGTAGAATGGGCAAGGTTTTCAGTGGTATTTACATGCTGGAAGCCCAGATGTCCAGGGAGAGGAGATGATTAGTTCCAATGGGATTGAGGCAGGTTGTTCCTACTAGGAAAAGTATGACACTAGATGCCTATCTCTGTATTCTGAAGTAATTTTGAAAGTCTGACCCTTGTTTTGTTTGGCTCAGGTTGCCCAAGCCCTTGTTCTAAACACTGCATCTCTCAGGCTGGACTCAGGAAAATCCAAGTTAATCAAAGTTGATTAGTAAAGTGGCCATCAGGAAATGCACAGCAGACACACTCCCTCCTACTCCCACAATCCTCTTAACAGATCCACATGGAGCAAGCCACATATGTACCTACATGTCTTCCTATATATAATTGTAAGGCACAAGGAGATTTCTTACCTGGAAATATTTGCTATTTTGCTTCATTATTATGCCCTATAGGGTGTAGCAAATTTGATCTTTTTCAACTGTGAGCTCAGCACTGCAACTCCTTTTTAAAGAATGGTTCCTCTTTCCTGAAGCATCCAGAGATTTCCTGGCATGAGAAGGTTCCTGTCTGTGATAAAATTTTTTTACAAATTGAGGCTGCTTTGTATTGCAAAGGAAAACCTGTTTCATCCAGTTTCTTCTTCAGCTTATTTGTTACATGGTCGAATGCTTAGATAGAAAGCAAGGGAAAGAACAGGTGCTCTGGTGCTTAGGGAAGAGCATGTAGGTGACCTTAATTTTGCAGATTCCCAAGGTATCAATCAACTGAAATGCAAAGATTTTGCAGCAAAAACATGGCATACATGACTGACATATCAGTGGAACCAAAGGTGAACAACCTAACTGTTACTAGATAGTTTTCCCAATGCAGTGCTAAAAAAGCTAAGGCACTGCCACTAAAAACAGCAAGGGAAGCCAGAGAAGGAAAACATGCACACACATCCCTGCATATTTCAGATGATGGAACTGGAGGATCTTATTCACAGCATGTGCCAGTAATTGCTATTTTACAGTTTTCCAAACTACATTAGGGTTTGCATTCCTGCATTTGCACATTGATAGCTTTGCACTGATGTCCTCTCATAGCCACATTTCCCCCAAAATCTAATATTGCCAAGGAGAGACTTGCCAAGCTGTGCTAATACATAGCTCTGCATGCTCAGATGCTGACATTCTTATGATCCATTAATAATCCTACTGGCTAAGTGCTATGTTAAGAGATTGAGTGTCAATTTGATAGAACCAGCAGATGAAACCAGGTGTCCAAACTATGATATTTGTATCTTACGGCTGGATTTTTATCCCATCACAAAATCTCTCCATTAAAAGTTATTGGAATCTCCTAGTGAAGCAAAAAACCCAAGATGACAAGGGCAGGGCTTCGTATGAGAGAAGAAAGGTAAAGCAAAGCCAATAAAGTATTTTGCCTGGCTAACACAGGGATGCAGAATAACTGGATTTGAATTCAGAGTGGCACCTCTAAAGCCAGAACTGAATGAGCAGGTATTTTGGGGGCTGACTTTTTCCAACCCAGCCTGTCAGAAAGGTTGAAGCAGGCAGGGTGCATGGTCATCCCTACCACTACAGCTAGAGCAGCTATGAGGGGAAAGCTGACTGTCTATTGACTTGTTAACTAACCCTCCCCTACCTGGAGGAGTTGCTCTGCTGAGTGTAACAAGAACATTTTTATTTCCTCTGAGGCATGACTTAAGGCTCCTGCAGAATTCAGAAGAGCTCTGTAATGTGAAAAAGAGAAGGGACTTTACAAAATGCAAGGAAATGCAGAGTAAGTGAAAATAAAGCTGAGTGGGGTGATAGTGGGGAATATAAAGAAATGCAAGCGTGACCCTTGCTAAGGCTGCAATCCAGAGTTTATTAATTTCTACAGATCTTTTCCTATGCTTTCAGTGGTCTTTAACCAACTCCATATCTGGATCAATAGAGTTTCTTTTACCAGTGTCCCAGTGTACAAGTGCTACTGGTACTAAGAACTAGAAATGGAGGACATAACAGTGTTGTTGTTCCCCTTACAGAGTGCTCTGTACCATTGTGGAGAGCCCACCAGTCTGCTCAAGGTGATTTGCAAAGAGGTTTTCTGTGGTGTCAGCACAGCTGTGTATTAGGGAATGAAACCACAGGGTAAATCATTGAGACAGAGGGGCAAAACTTTTTTGAAGAACTAACTTAACTACCCAGTTAGAATTTGTTATATGGCAGATAGGCCAGACTGAAAGAAACTCTGGAGGAATAGTGATAAATATTACAATAAGGATTTTCTGATGAGCACTATGGATGCCCATATCCTCTGCCTTACCCCACATCCCAGATCATTCTGTCTTCCTGTGGAAGATCCACAGAACTCAAATCCAGAGATCTAGAAACTGCTAAAACAGGACTTATCAACTTGATTGAAGATCATTAGGAAAACCAGCACACGCTTTCTTGCCCCTGCCCAGGACAGCTTCTGTAGAAGGAACTGTTAAAGGCCAAGATGATTCCTGATTATTTTCAAATGGAGAAATACTTTTACTAAAGGGGGCTTACAGTTCACAGTCAATTTTACTCAGTTTTTATATGTCTCATAAAACTAATAAATAGTAGTTTTTAGCAGCAAGTGTGCAAGTAAAGTACTGCACTAGGGCAATCCTCTGCAAAATAAAGCAACTAAACCAAAACATTGCACCATTGTAGAGCACCAAAAGGGTCCTGTCACTGTGGTTATAGTCAGGCAGGTGGAATTGCAAAACATCAAAAACTCAACTTGCACATTTAACATCCCTTTGCTCTGGCACAAGAGTCTTGGGGCAGATCCATCTTGAGGCATCCATGACACTGACTATGAGAAGACACATTGAGTGACAGGGAGGCAGTTGCTGCAAAAATCCTCAGCGTGGTTTTCCTATCCAGTCACCCCTTGGGAAATATGCACTCTTACTATAAGAGTGAACTTGTTGGTTTGCAGTTCCTAGCAGTAGCCTCTTTTCACCAGCCTTTCTGTAAAACAAAATAGAAATGACAGGCAGTCAGCCTAGCTCCATGTTAGAAATGAGGATGGCTGAGAAAATCACGTTTTCTAGAAATTAAAGGGAATAATAACTAGAAAAGCTGGTTACCATTCTTGACTATGCTTTCTGTCAGCAAAACAGCTTAATGTCCTTTATTGAGTTCTTTATATAGCGAGATATAGACACTAGAGAAAAAGAGAGAAGAACTATAAAAGCATTCCAGTTGTGATACGACGATAAGCTGATAAATGGGTCCATAAGGAGCAGAACCACAGATGTATATTGCAAAGCTGTGTATGCTACACTGCATCTGAAATCACATTATTGGGGAGTAGATTTGGCCATGTTCTGCACAGCAGAGCCTGAAACAGTCAAAAATCTGATGTAATTATTTTCTATTTTAGGAGTAGCCGTTAAACATTCTGATGTGAATTTTAACAAGCAGCATTCTGTGAAGGAAAGGGATCCTTTAGTAGTGTGTGGTCTGGTGAAGAAAGCCTTAACAGACACTTAGTAAGTCACGTGGCAAAGGCAGAAGTGGCTTATAATCTGTACACCTTTTAATTCAGTGCCCCTCTCCTCTGATTCCTGATGTGAGCTTCAAAGAGCCGTGACAGGTTGCTCTGAGAAATTCTTCTTTAACTTGCTGTAGCAATTCGTCCTGGAGGTGCTCAGATTTATTCCTGTCTGCTTCACCTGGGAAGACTGAATTCTCTAAGGCTGAAGCAGTCACAGTGCCTACACACTTCGCTTCCCATGGCAGATCCTGATCTCAGCAGGGGCTTGACATTTCCCTGATAATGAAAATCATAGCCACTAGCTTTAGTGAGTGTATGTGGGGATGATCTAACCTTGTTTCATTCCAAGGCACGGCTGATATTCAGTGCTTCTCTTAAACACAGAATCATACAGTCATACATATGTGATGCAAATCAAAGGCAAGTGGTAATATGACTTTACTTTCCTTTGGGGAAAAGCCTTGATTTCCTTCTCACAAGAAGCGTGTTTAACAAAATGCAGACTCCTCAGTCATGTGTGTAACAATCCACTACAAAACCTTCAGTTTCCAGGAAAAAAGAGAAGAGTCTGCTTTTAATAAGACAGGCTTGCACGCACAGGAATTTCATAGATCATAGAATCACAGAATGGTTTGGGTTGGAAAGGATCTTAAGATCATCCAGTTCCACCCCCCTGCCATGGGCAGGGACACCTCACACCAGACCGTGTCACCCAAGGCTCTGTCCAACCTGGCCTTGGATGCTGCCAGGGATGGAGCATTCACCACCTCTTCAGGCAACCCGTTCCAGTGCCTCACCACCCTCACAGTAAAGAACTTCTTCCTTATATATATTTACCCTTGTACACATATATTTCTATGGATTCTGTCTGTCCTCCTGCATTTTGCATCCCCTTTCCACTACATTATCTTAGGTTTGGACTGATAGTCCACACTGGAGTAGTCTGAGGTCCACACTGGAGTGGTCTGAGGAGTCTTTGTCTATGTGCAGTCTTTTCACCTGAAAGACCATTGTGTCAACACATGATGTGCAGCAGGAATGCCTTGGGAAGTGCTCATCAGTATGCATACAGTGGCTGCTGTGCACAAATATGTATGAAATTTTGATCAGTGGTATTGAAATGGTGATCCTGAATCTGAATTAGGAGGCTTCTAAATAGATCAAATCTCAGTTAAATAGGAGCCAAGTAAATACTGCATTTTTAAAATTAGAGTTCTTCTCCATTTCAAAAAGGGAAATGTGATGTTAGTTAGTTCTCCAGGCTAGCTAAAGCCCTTCAGGGAATGGAAAAAAAACATTACTAAAATAACAGAGACATTTAAATGTGAAAAATAATTGCCTAGGCATAAGCAGGACTTTTATCATGCATGTGAAGCTTTTAAATCTTTAGATCTTGTTGAGATATGGCAGAGAGGACACAAAGATGCTTACCTGTGCAATACCCTTCTGTAATCTGCTCAGGAAATAAATTCTCAAGTAAAATGATTATCCTAAACAAACAAAAAGTCCCTAAACAAAAAGAGAATGTACTGTGTGTGGTTGCAGGTACCACTTGTGAGGAATCTTTACAGCTTGTTTTGAAACCCATTAAACCACTGGACGTCTTTATCTTGCACACCATCAAAGAAGAGAGTATTCCCATCATCAGTGATAGAGAAAAGGCAACAGCAAATTTTCCTCAATTCCCTTTGCACAGGAGCTGAAATGCAACTTCCCTTTGCACTGTCAGCTGTAATCCTGCAAGCAGCTCTTCATACAATTAATACAGAACCCAGCATAGGGAAGACACCAGTGATTTTCTCTTGCTTTAGCAGTCCCCATCTCCCACATCCTCTTCAATTATCATTCTAACAGAGATTTTTAATCCAGCCAGTGAGAAACATTTGAATTAACAGTGCAATCTTTCAGGCTTGTGAACTGTACACTTACGCTTTTGTGGCAAAGGTTTTCTGTCATGAAAATACCAAGATTTATCTAGCAAGATCCAAATGCTTCTCCCTATTTAGGAGCCGTTATTGCCTTCATTCCAAATTGCACTTGAGCAAATCTGTTATCTAACTTGCTGTGTGTTCAGTCATGCTCTGTAGCTTCTGTGCATTTTTCTTGTTCAAGAAACACACAGGATGTTAGTAGTGCATATCTTCAAAACACCATGATGTCAATATTTGATAGTTATTTGTTCATCTTAAGCCAGCCTATGCTTAACTCATCAAATATCTGTGCTTTAATTGTGGAAAAGGAGAATGCAATGAATAGTGAAAGAAATAATGTGAAAGCATGTAAAAAATTCAAAATCAGTTGGAAGTAGCAGTTGGAAGGCAGTAGAATACAGGCAGAATATTATCTCAGATTCCAAAATAACTCTGGTACAAAATGCATCTGTGAAATAGAGACACTATCTTTGTGGCGCAACTGTAAGTGTAGCTACTTCAAATATTTCCAGTGTAGCATTACTTGAAGTGTATCAGATGTGCTGCAGGTCGCTCTGTCCTGCTGCTGTACATCACTCTGTCCTGCTCCTCTAAATTCTGGATTCTGTACAAGATGGGATCTCAAAAATGGTTGTTGCTTTCTGTTGTTTCCCCATTCCAGATGCACAGAGGACATTGAACATCTATAGAATCTCAGGGTGGGAACACAAACACTAATAAATCAAAC
This sequence comes from Psittacus erithacus, assembly GCA_009867235.2. NCBI lineage: Eukaryota > Metazoa > Chordata > Aves > Psittaciformes > Psittacidae > Psittacus > Psittacus erithacus. The sequence goes on from WYDI02042216.1 coordinate 114,385, forward strand.
AACTGTAGTTATCCTGACAGTCTCACATGGACCTGAAGAAGACAATCCTGTTTGCTTTCAGCCATATTCCATATTCTGTCCTGGGAGAAGGGGGAGTGAATGCATTTTCATGCTCCGCTACGTCCACACTTTCCTCTTACACTGCATATTATTGTTGTCACCTGCTTGTGTTTTCTCTGGCTTCCTGCAAACTCATTGGGGCCTGAGCATATTGTTTGGTGTTCATGTATCATGCCATATGTGCTGCCACATGCCTGTACTGCACACTAAGTAATCCATATTTTGTATTCCGATCCCTCCGGCATGCTTAGCATTTAACTGGGAAATTACAGCAAAAGGAAGCTTCTCATTTTCGGTCACCTCAGAAATATAGTTGTGTTGGTATAATCAATAAAAACAATCAACCCACAACTGACAACTCCCTATCTACAATTTTGACCTGACAAGTAGTTGTGAACCCTATGGAAAAGAGTGAAATTAGTACCATCTGATGTATCTTCGACTGTCTTCCCAAATCATCAGGTTCAGAATAGCTGCCTATACCAGTTATACTGGAGACTGTCTTTTTTGACCTGACATCATCTTCATTTTACCCCCACCACAGCAAGTTACAAACTCTTGATCCTGACAAACATCTGCCCTGAGCACCAGTGCAAACAGGGCACCTGAGTCTCTTTATTTCATCAGTATAAGTGGAGCGACTCCACTGAAATCAATGAAATTATGTGAGTGCAAAAGCTCTGCAATATTAGAACTGCAAAACCCCAAAAATCAGGTTTTCCTTAAATTGATACACCTGCTTAACCTCCTGTCCTGTTGTATATTAGTGTGTTGCTCTGCCTTTCAATCAGGATTGTCATGTACAGCAGCATCTCCAAACAAAAGTCCTTTTTAAATAACACGGAAATTAATTTTCAAAGGTGTTAATTCTGTTTCATGACAGGGACTCTTATTTTGAGCATGAATCAGGCTTCAAATAAGACTTTACCTGAGGCTCTGAGGATTTAGAAAGTAGCAATTAAAACCTTTTTCTTTACATAAGACTTCTGCAGATCAGTGGGGCTGAGTTCTGATGTTGAGTATCTGGTGTTTGTGGAAAATACTTTCCCAACATTTTATGCCAATATATTTCCTCTCCTAGTTGGAGTATGCAGAGAGAAGAAAAATCAGGAGCCTTTCAAATGGTGAATTTTTTTGAGTGGATGAAAATCATCCCTCAAAGAGGTTAGTACTCACAAGCACAAATCCTCCTCCTGCCTTATTGAAAATCAGGAAGCAATGCACTTTCTGCTGGCCCTAGAAAGGCATCCAATATGTCTTTCTAAGTGCTTTTCTTTTCTTTAATGATGATAATATTTATACAACCAGTAAGTATATATAAGAAGGCATGGAAAAAATAACAGCACTTCAGTGGAATGGTATTTCACTTGCAGATGACGTAGTTAATGTTTATTGATAAGATGTAGATCTTTCTGTCTATATACATATCCTTTACTTCATTTCCTTCGCAGGCAACAAGAAATCTATCATTCACATTTGTCTCTACATCTGCCTTAGTGTTCTCAGTATGTAAGACTGTAGCAGTATCTTCTCTCATTAAGTTAATGGCTAACAGCCTGATCTTATTCAACCACTGTCAGTGGGCTGAGATGTTCCACAAAATTTTTTGGGGTGCATGAACGTCTAAGACTTAGGAAGCACAATCTGCTGTTAATCTGCAAAAGCAGTCAGTTAATTTTTTACCCCTTCCGTTGTCTTCCTTACCACAGAGCAAGTGTGAAGGTGCAGACTGAGCAATGACAGAGGTGATAGAAATGTTCACATACAAAGTCATGCTTCTTTCTGAAGTTGCTTGGATGGAAATCTAAAAGCTAATGGAATAGTGGGCTCACCATCTTCCCTGAGTTAGCATGTGTTCACTTACAGTAAACTTCATTGCTGTGCAAAGACTTATGCACTGTTTCAGTATCCCTTCAGCTCAGTATCAGCCCTTTCAGTGGCAATAAATGTGTCTTTAGTACGATTACTTTCATTCTGATTTATAATTCACTGAGTCAACTCACTGGTCACAGTCATCTTTTGTTTCTGTCTGGGCATCAGAATTATTCCTTATTCCAATTAACTAAATTCCTTTTGAAATAATGGTAGAAAATAACTTGTAGTTTTGATGTGGGAATAAAAAGAAGGTCGACTTGGGTACAACATGGAAGTTGGGGATGGAGGTCTAAATTTATGCCACCGATGAAACTGCTCAATGGATTTTTGTATTTGAATATATCCCTGTCACTCTAGATCAAAACTAAAAATGGCAAATGTATTGACTCATATTTTGGTTTTTCTTTAATTCATACATGTTATAAAGTTAGTTCCTGATGGTGTGTACTTTAGTACCATATCCTGGATCTCACACCTAGCTTTGAGAATGTTAAAACAAGAATGAACTTCATGATGCATAAAATAACAAATAGAAACAGTTCAATAGAATAAAGCAATGATTTCTGCAGCATACAAACATGAAAGCTGCCCTGAGGAGGTCCCTTAAGCACAGCATTAGAAGAGATGTTTACAAATTGAGTTTTCCATGTCACTAAAGCCTACTGCTACAAAATACGCTGTTGCTCAAAGTTAAACTGAAAAGATGCCTTCTGGCAGAGTGGAATCACTTAGGAGCATGGGGATAGCTCACCCCCAGCCAGTGAAAGACAGCAAAGAAACATTTCTGTGCCCAATCTTGGTCACTCCTGTTTTCCTATTAGCCAGCAGCTCCAAAAAATCTTACTTATTTTCATCAGACCTGCTTCCACTGTAAATTCTGGCTTTAGTTTCATGTGCCATTTTGATTCCATATTTGAGAAGTGGATCTGGTGGCTCTGTCTCTGTTCACTGCTTTAAGATTATAGTTGCTGAGGTCTTGCCTGGTTGGTGCTCTTTTTTCCCCAGTGTTATCTTCCACAAGTATGTGTGAGTGTGTATGTGTAAGAAGAAAGCAAGAGAGCAGGCAGGGGAAAAGAAGAGAATGAACAAATAAGCACTAGTCATTTCTTTAAATTACATTCTCAAAGATACCTGGATATATTTAATTTTTGGTGGTTTCTTTTTTGGGTTTATTTTTCGAAATATAGCTCCTTTCCTCAGGGTTTTCACCCTGCTTTACACGTAAGAGAATTTGTTTTCCCCTTCAGAGAGACAGAAAGATTGAGACACACACAAATAATGCTGAGTTAATCATCAATTTCTCTGTTTTGCTTTGGTTTTTGTCTCGTTCACCAAAATATTCCCTCATCTAATTTCTATCTCAACATTTCTACCCATGAAATACCTATTCTTGTGTGGTTTGAGCTGTGTGTTGGCTTTAAAATTTAATTCCTTTGGTACAGGGACTGAGTCTTCTGCCAAAAAGCACCCAGATGAACTGCCAAGTCAAGATTCAATCTAATAATGCCATCTGAGGGAGACTTTGAAAACAATATTAGCTGTCCTTGCTTCTAGATGTATATTTAAATCTATACATTGTCATCTTTGGAAGTTTTAGAAGAGTTTAGTTTTAAGTTTTGCTTTTCTGTTGCAGCAGTAATTTATCACAAAAAGTATTTTAAATCAGGTCAGTAAAATGTTGATCTCAAATTTTCAAATCTATTTCTCTTTTGCCTGACATACAGTAACTGGAAGAGCACATGATTTACAGACAGTGCATGCTCAGCACTTTCTGAAGGCAAACTCCCACTCTTGTCTTTCAAGTTAAATGTTCAAGAAGAGAAGCATCCCAAAACATCAGACACATTTTGGAAGTCAAAGTGAATCTTTGCTATAGCATATTTGTTGTCACTGTCTGATTTACTTTTTCTTTCTACTTTTTCAGGCATAAAACACAGAGATTACTAAGTCTTGTAGCCCATGTATGTGGAATAGAATTCATGGCCCTGTAAAAAGAACTCTCATGTTATGTTCATTATTTTCAAGAGCTCAAGCTATTTAGGTCTCTGAAAAGAACGATTCCACAGCATTAGAAGTTCTCCATGTTGCAAGTCTGTTCCATTACACTGCAGCACTAGGCCTGAAGGAAGATGCCTGATCAAATCTTCTGCATCTTTCAGACTTCACACCTGCTTGGAGACAAGACAGTTTTCCATTCATAGACTTGCTTACCCCATCACACTGGCCAAAGCAATTCTTAATAGTAGTACTAAGCTGCAACAACATGTAATTCATACTTGGAAATAAAGGACCAACTTCTACTGATGCAGATGCATGCAAAACAACACAGTTCTTACACTGAAACCTTTTCACTGCTAATACAGACTCAAAGACAGTCTTACTTCCTGCCATAATACACATTTACTCATCCCTTTAGATCTCACAGAGCAAAAGTGGTTTTCACCTGTCACAGAACTACTGGAACTTGTCTTCATGTGCCACTAACATAGGGGTTTCTTTGAAAATGTCATGGGAGAGCCATTTGCATGCAGTACATTGTGGACATGCTCCAAATGCTGCTGAACCAGAGGCATACAAATGTAGAAATCTTATAAAATAGGGTTTGTTGTGGCTAGTCCTTGAGAGATGGCATATTTTCTCTCCAGAAATAAATGCATTAATTGATACCATGGCCACTCTTAGGAGATACCTGGCAACTGCTCTCTATTGGTAGTGCTGGTCAATGTCAACTTTACAGAGACCTTCACATGAAGAATCTCTGAAGAAATTAGTGAGAGTGTACATGGACTGAATAATTGATATGGAGCAACTGCAGCATTTGCAAATAGAATTTGTAAGACCCTTTTTCAGGATATGCAGATGTGCATATTGGGGCACTTATAGCTTAGTTTGCATCTAGTAATAAAGTGGCAACAATGGGCAGAAAAGAAAAGGTCTTTTGTGACAGAACTTGCATAACCATCTTACAGGACCTATGCAAATACAGGGATTAGTGGGAAGAAAGGCATAGAGTTAAGGACATACTGTATCTTTTCAGCATTGCTTTTTTGCTATTACAGATCCTGTAGCTACCGAAAATAACCAGCACTACAATTAAGCATTTTGCTGTATAGTACCTCCTTTGCTTTTATTTTCTTTCACTTATGTGATATATAAAACTCAAGAGATTTCTGCGTGTTTTATTTTCTGTTCAATCAAATATGTTAATTTGTCTCAAGGTATGTGCAACAATGAAAACATCAGAAACTGACACAGCAGTTCACAATACAACTTCTCAGACAGCAGGGAAGACAAATGTTTGTTCTTACGAGTTATCTGACTGGCATAAGAATATTTTGAATCTTTCATTGTCTATTCCCTATCCTAACACAAATTCACCCTGGAAGTGCACTGGTAGTTCCACTACAAGGAACTAAGACTCTGAGGCTGAAAAGAAGACCCTATTACCTCTTCGTCAGAAGAGAAAGGACACATAATATGGGCTGAATATAGAGCTCTGATTTAGGAATCCTGCACTATTTGCTATGGAATATGCTTCAACTTTGGAGATCAGAAAAGGCAATTAAAACCCCCTGTTATCAGGAAGCTTAAATTTGTCATACGTGGATGTTTGACATCCCTATGTCAAACAGGGCTACTCGAGCTGAAAATGTTGTTTAATAACTTCATTAATGATTTCAGCAAGGTGTTAGAGAAGGTGGTGATTAAATTTGCAGATTAACACCAGGACTGAAGGGCTGCAAGCATCTGGGAACATAGGATTAGTGTGCAAAGCAATGTTTATAAATTAGAGAAATTAAGTGAAAAAATGCGAAGGCAAGTACAGTAAGCGCAGCACAGGTAGGAATGATTGCTCCAGCATTAGGAAAACAGGATGATGGCTAGAGGGAGTTCTGCAGAAAGGAATCTAGAGGACTTCAGAGGATCATAAATCAGACTTAAACCAGTGTTGTACTCCTGTGCACGTAAGAAACACCATTTGAGCTGCCCAAAGTGAGGCACAGCAGGTAAGAGATAAATACTTCACTTACCTCTACTGCAACAATCTAACTCATTTGGCACATTGCACTTCACAAAAGATTTGGATCAGCTAGCCCTCAGTGATGGTGGCCAGAAGGATCCCAGGTCTAAAAAGAAATGGCTTTGAGGAAAGACTGAAGAAATTGGGATGATCCAAGGATGTCAGGGCTGATGAAGCTTCGGGAGAGAGAAAACAAATTGCCATCTAGTAATAAGAATCTTCTTTCTTACATCTGTGTTCTGTCAGTAACGTTCTGTTATCATTGGACTTCTAAGGGAATATCTCTAGACAGCAGCATTTAGCTTTTTTTTGCTTGCCTACATATTTATATCTGTTTTCTTGGCTGAATAGATAGGAGGATGTCAAATAAGTCCCATTTTTCTAGGCCAGTTTGACAGAAAGAATTCAAATATTGCTGTTTATTGTTACCCAGTATGGCTTTAAAGTTGGAATTCAGTAAAAATGCCTGACTTTGTGATGAAAATATCAAAGTTGGAGTTAGACTTTGTATTTAACTGCCTCTAATGAAAGAGAATTCCCCTACTTACTTTCAAGTACCCGCTTCAGCAGGAACAGGAAAATTACTAAGATTGCTAATATGTGACCTGTTAGCATTTTACATAGAATCATAGAATAGTTAGGGTTGGAAAGGACCTTAAGATCATCCAGTTCCAACCCGCCTGCCATGGGCAGGGACAC
>WYDI02042220.1:0-14906 GCA_009867235.2 Psittacus erithacus
ACCATCAAAACTAGACAGTTAAGTTTTAAGAGAGTGTTTTCAGAGGCCTGATGAGCTGTTTTGTGTATTGCTCTTTGCGCTTTATTCCTTCTTCCCAGCCCAAGATATTGACCCTTGAAGGCCTGTGATAAGAAAAAAAGAAAAGACCTCTTTTGCTTTTTCATAATATTGAGTATCTAATTCTATTATTTTTTGTTATTAGTTGCATTGCTAACTGGATTTACCATTGAATTTATCAGAACGGTGTCCAACTGTCAAGAGCAGCAATGGCCAGCCTACGTGAAAAAGATCCAAGGGGGAGAGAAAAGAGTGTAAACGGGGGTAGAAAGCATTTGCCGTAGTAGAGTTGGCGGCAATTAATGTGAGGCCTAACTCCCTTTGCTGACGTGCGAGGTTTGCCTGGACCTTGCACATTCAGGATACGGAACAAAACTGGTCTTACCTATTTTCAGCAAGTCTTGAAATAGGCAGCTGTGGAATAATAGGCAGATTGGATTATCAAAGAGGAATCTCAATCAAAGAGTGAAAGATCACTCAATCAAAGAGAAAGATCACTCTCAGATTTTGCTGACTGCAGGAAAAAAAAAAAGACATTAGCTTGTGGAGGAACTTCACATCATTGAATAGAGAAATAATGTTCAATATTCACTTCTTGAAAAGGCAGACATATTTCTTTCTTTCAGTTCTTTTGGCTTTGTTTAGGGAATTAAACAAACAGAAGAAGGCCCCTCAAACACTATGTAATTTGAAATCAGATCTTTGAGTTGTGTTGACTGCACTGGCATTTTTGAAAAAATAAGTATTAAATATTTTCCAGGGATATTTCATGGGCTACTGGACAAGAATGAATTTACCTAAAGAGAGGGAGAAAGAACTTCTGCACTTTGACTCACTGCCTCAGTGAATATCAAGAAGCAGCATGTGAGAAGAAACCATGAATGATCATAAACAGTCTTCTAGACAAGATTACGAAACTGAGTTAGTTCATGAAAGCTAATAAAAATAACATCTTGCATGTCAGCACATAAATGAAACGCTGCGGACTATAAGCAGGGGAAGTTGTAAATCTTAAGGCATAGTCGGGAACATCACCGAACTAGTATAACAGGTTTTGTGAAATTACTCGTTACTGGAATGCTAATAAACAAGTGTATTACTTGCTCAGGAAAAAAAAAAGATGCAATCCTGAATATGAAGGACACACCATGCTTGCCCTGATGTTTTCAGTACATACGTATTTAGGCTTGTTCAAAGTCTGTGATAAAAGGTGCAGACTTGCGTGGTATAAGTGTAGATGAATTTTGTTATCTTTAATCAGGTAACAAACTCAAAACACAACATAGAAAGCACCATTTAAAAATCTTAGTGTCCAATGGAAGATCTTAATGAATCCAAGTAAAGACCCAGACTACCCAGAAAAATGCAGGAATTGACAGGTTCTTCTTCTTTAATTTTGCTAAAGAAGGTGGAGACAGAATGTACAAAAGCAGGGCAATCATATCTGGAAGTGCCTGAGGCTGTGAACTGAAAGAAAATTTTTATGATCCTTGGGAAGGTAGGAAGGGAGAAAGCAAAATAAAGATCATGAACTTCCAGAAAGCACATTTCAATGAATTCTCAGAATTGTTATTCAAGATTACATGGGAAGAAAGCCTCATGAAAAAGTTAAGCTACAGATTGCTGCCGCAGGACAGATAGAGTAAATAAGGCTGAAGAGAAGTATGATTTACTAACAAAGTCAGAAAGTCAAGGTGCAGAATGAGGTTAAGTAGAAGAAAATATGAAGGGTAAAAAGTTAATTGTAAATTCTGCAAGTCTATTATTAGTAAAAGCAAGTTGAAGGGAAAAGGAGAATCTTTTGCTTTCCAAACTGAAAATCATCAAATGATGTCCTTGTTGCATTTAGTCTTCACAAAACAGTCAGGAGCAGATGGCTGACACAGTTAATACCGATGGATAAAGCTTCAATCTGAACTGCAGAAAGAACAAATTAGAGAGCACTTAGATAAATTAGTTGGTTTCAAATTGTCTGTTCTGATAAACTTCATAATGGTACGCTTAGTGACCTTGATGAAGCAATTTCAGAATGGTTAGAATTTACCTTGAAGAAATGATGGAGGACAGCTGTGGACCAGGACGGCTAGAAAAATGGCAAATGTAGTGCCTACTATTAATTTTTACACACAAACAGGGACAGAAAAATCCAAGAAGTGGATCTACCAGAAGTGGATCCACGAGAAATCCTTGAAGTGGAATCTAGAAATGCCAGAAGTAGAATCTACTTCAGTTCCCAGAATTCTGAGTATTTGAAAAGTAACAGTGAAAAGAGTAGTAACTGACCTGGATTTATTGAGAACAAAATACGTAAAAAGAAATTGTAGCAGGGTGAAAAGCAGTTTGGATACAGGAGATACATTAAATGTGACCAGGTTTTGACTGGTTAATAAGGCAGCCTGAAAGAGAAGCTAGGAAAACACATCTTTGTGTCTGAAAAATTGAAAATATTGCATAAGATTGAAAATACTGCAATACTAATTAGCAGCATTTAGAGAATCTATTCCTACAAATTCACTGTTGAAATGGGGATATGTACCTATTGTGGTTCCATTAGAGTGGGTCTAAGGCCATTCAGATATTATAGAAAATGAAATCTCTTCTTGTTTACATTTGGAGGTGACTAACTGTAGGGGAAAAAAAAGGTTGTAAAGATAATGTGGGGGAAAAAAAAAGATGGAACTCAAGAGCTGAAAGCTAACATGTTGACATAGGACCTCCGCAAGTACAGGGTGAGTGCCCTTAAGGAAATGTTGGGTATTAACTCGTACGGAGAGAAACATGAATGGGGCATAGTATTGCTTTTTGACTAGTACATCTGCGCTCTTACCAGGGAAACATCTGGTTTAGGGTACTCAAGGAAAGTCATAGGTAAATTCAGACGAATCCAGAAAAGAACAGTGCTCTAGCAGACGTCATCTGTGAGAAAAAATTTGAAAGGCCTGCAAAATATTTATCTAAAAGGAAGGTTTGGGAAAGCATTGAGAAGCAATTATTTATAAAATTAAAAGGGTTCTTGCCAAAAGAAAAAAAATGACTAATTCTCCCTTCTGTGGAGGGGAGAGTGCTGATGAGTTCAGACTGCAAGAAGGAAGAAAAGTCAAGGTAGAAATCAGCAAAAATCTTTTCCAATGGTGAGGACAGTAAAGCAGTGGAATACATTACTCGAGGGATGTTATAGATTCTTCATTGCTGGCAGTCTTTCAGATCATTTTTAGAGACATATTTGTCAGGGCATTTTTTGACATAAAAGCATGAACTAAAACTTTTTCTCCTTGTTTTCTTCATTTTATGCAAAACATACAGTGCAAGTGGACTTAATTTAAAGAGGCCTTTGAGTAGAAAAGGGACCATTTTTTGAGCATTTAATTGGTTTTCCCTAAAATTTTATCCCAAAGATTCAGAATTCTATACAACTAAAACTATTTTATGGAACTCTGTTCATAATCTGAAAGTATTTCACAAATGCTTAATTTTATTTTTTTTTTTTTAATTACAAAAGCAAGAAAACAACCTGAAAAGGAGTACAGCAAGAGAAACTAAAGCGGACAGAAAAGTCAAGAAACAGTTCATGATAGCTCTGCAGAGCTCAGTTTTAAGGAAACTAACATCTTGCTAGCTATTTAGTATTATTACTGATCGGTTTTGATTGTATATTATTGCAAACCAAACCTGTTTTCACAGTCAGTCCCCATCACCGGCTATCTGGAATCTGTATCCTGTCACGAGTATATGTAATAAAATTTCTTATATATATAAGTTTCCAGAAACTTCATAGTTGATATAAGGGATTTGGCCTAATGTGCTGCTCGTGGGGTTCCTGAATAGGTTAAGCGAACACTCTCCGACTCAGCAGGTGCCCAGGGGAGGATAGGCGGATTGCATACAAGGGTTTCATCTTCCTTGGGGAGTGGGTAGACAGGTTTCCCTAACCTCTATTGGCCTGGTGCTGCTGGGGTCCCTGAATAAGTTAAGTGAACACCCTCCGGCTTAGTGAGCTGCGCAGGGAGGGTAGGCAGGTCGGATACAAGGGTCTTGTCTTTCTTGGGAAACGGGTAGACTACCTGGTATCATAACGTGACAAATACTTTTATAAGGGATCTGGATGCAGGAGTTGAAAGTATATTAAATAGTTTTTGCTGATGATACTGAGTTAGGAGGAGCTGTGGACTCCCTCAAGGATGGAGATGCTTTACAGAGAGGAAGGTTCTTCACTGAGAGGGTGGTTGGTCACTGGAACAGGCTCCCAGGGAAGTGTCATGGCACCAAATCTGACAGTTCAAGAAGTGTCTGGATGACACCCTTAGTCACATGGTTTAGTTTTGGGTTTTCCTGTGAGCAGCAAGAAGTTGGACTCAATGACACTTATGGCTATCTTCCAGCTTGAGATATTCTATGATTCTCTGATTTTATAGTCCAGTATAAAGATCAGCTAGACTCTGTACAGTGCAGTATGTTCTATGACCTCATCTGAGAGTGGGGAATTAGAAGCATGAACACTTACCACCGATAGCAAAAGTGCTATCTTTATAGACATATGTATTTGAGATTCTATTGTGCCAGGTCCTGCACAATGAAATGTCATGAAAATCACAAAGGTATTGTTTCTCTTCTGATGCTCACAAAGGACTACCTGACTGAAACATATGATGGTAGATAGTCCATTCTTTATTTTCCTACAGCTGAATTCACTGACTTAGTCTTAGTTAAACTTCTTTGTTTAATATGAAAGACCGACATGTAGGGCTTACCCTGGAAAGGTTAAAATACAACATAAAAAAAAAAAAAAAAAAGTATATGCATATTCAGTTAACATGAAGCTTAGTAGAAATTTCTGTTAAATTATATTGATTTCTGTTATACTTGAATAAAATAAGTATACCCAGTGCTGCTTACCTGTTATTCATGAAATTACAGAGTCCATTTGTAAAGTCATGCTTTCCATGATCTGCAGACTAGCACTGGTGTAGATTCTGGAAACGTAAGAGATTAGTCTTGGAGCTGACACGAAGTCACACTGAATATAACGAATTTTCATACTGGCAACGAACCAACTTATTTTGTGTATTTGTCTTGTATTTAGTTTCTTACATTTTATAACTCTGAGTTTTTAATCTATAGGTACTAATTTTGATGTTGTGATTATGTAAATGAACATTCCTGGCATGAATTTAGAAATTCATTGGAATTTTGTATATACCTGTAATAAAAAGAAAATCAGACCAGCAACAGGTTAAAACTGTATAAATTCAGTCAATTTCTCGTTTCAAAGATAAATAGGAATACTGCATGCTGTTTTGATAATACTGAGACCATGGTATTTTGATTAAAAAAATAGGCTTTCCCCTGCTAATTATTAGCATGGAAATAAATCACTTTACTGTAGGTCCTCCCTTCTTATGATAGGCAGGAGCTGTAAAAGACCAACAAGCTGAGAACTGTTTAGGTGTAGCTATAGATTTCTTTTCAGGCAGAAAACAGGTGGCAAAGGCTGGAAAGGCTTTCTTGGTGGTGTTGCTTTAATTGTAGTATTCTATGTCCATAAGTCAAGATGCCCAGCTGATATTTAATGCCTTTCTGCAACCCTGACCTAAGCTGATTGACTGACAAAGTAAGAAAGACATGAAGAGCTGCATGTACAGAAATTCCGGGGTTTTGACAAGCGCTATATTAAAATGCTTTCCTTGAAGTTTTAATAATTTTAGTCAGGGTTATGTTACTTGAGAAACAAAAATTTGCAACAAATTTATGTTAAGCTCCTATATTTAGCAGAAATCATTGGCATCATCTGAAGTCCTAGTGTACAGGTTCCAATTTTGGCTCCATGTCAGCACATTAATCATCTAACATAAAATGGCTATGGAAACAAAATGGCTATGAGAACATCTTCAGCTTTTAGTGAGTTCAGGAGACTTCCTAGGAAGGTAGGAATCCTATATTCTGAGAAACATTCTGTGGAAAAATTAAGAACCAAATTTGGATATCCTTTGACAAAATGAAAATGTGAAAGCATTGGAAATGCACGTTTTCCTGTTACTTGTTTTCAGCTCAATAAAAATGTCAGCTCTCATCAAATTCCATAGAGTTTAATTAAGTATTTTCATGCCAGAGTGGCAGCACACTTGTGACTTGAAATATTTGGAAAGGGCTGTAATGTTCAGAGGATGCTTTTTGAAATGGAGAGGTGCATTAACACTTCCAGAAACAGTTCCGTCCACTACCTGGATATGTATTTTCTCTTTGGATCTAGATGAGTAGACTGTGGAAGGCCATTTGAGATGGTTTAGCAGCCCTGGAGAAAGCTCTCACTGTCTGGAAAGGAAATTCTGCAGTTGCATCAGGAGTAGACTCTGTGGGTACACAGCCTGAGGAGCTTGCAGTACTTGGCAGCTGTGGAAAATCAGTTTCTGTTGAGTAGGGCCATTAACAAGTAACAAAAGCACTATGTGCTCCAGTTAATATTATCAGCAGAAGTCCAACAGGGTGACTAGAGATGCAAAAGTTATGGTAAATTAAAGCACATCTAATTCAAAGTAGCACTTATTGCAACCTGATTGCAGCATTGACAGTAAATCCTGCATGATTTCTTCTCTGAACAGTGGGAAGGCTGAATTCTGGCAGGCAATGAATTTCTGGGACTCTGTTCATTTCCTGTTAAAAAAATGCAAACTATTTTTCTGATTATGATGTGAATGACAGATTAACTGAAATTGCTTAGTGGGAGAAGATCTCTTGAATATTCATATCCTGCAAGGTACTGTAAAGACAAGTATTCAAATACAGTTAACAAAATTAAAACAATGTAGTATGCTTACCAAGAAAGACGAACTTACCTTTTTAAATAAGAAGCAAATCCAGACTTGATTATGGGCAGAAAGATTTTTGAAAACCATGTAAGCATAAAACTACATATCAACAAAGAGTCACTTGTGTTATGCAGAGCTCAGGTCATCAGTGCCAAATACAGAAAACTGTTGACGAAAGATCTACAGAATCTTCCCCAAAACTATGCATATCAATTTTTAATGTTTGTAAATGTAGACCTGACTTATTCTTGCTTTACCTTCCTGAGAAATCACAATCAGGCCTTAAAACTGAAAAAAGCCACCATGGTGTTTCCTTTTATTCTTGTTAGCAAAAGGTATGCTAAAGCTGAGGGACTCCCAGCTCTGCAAAAATAGCATTCTCCATGCTGTAGAAAAGTTACCTAGCCCATCTCTTTCACCCCAGAGTTTTCAAATTATGTTAGCAGTTTGATGTATATATAGCCTTCCATAATCTTTTCAGAGGTTATTAGCATAGCAAGAAGCTCTAGCATTTGAACGCAACAGATCTGCCCTCATTTGAGGAATATCATCCATAAAAAGATGGAGTTTCAGAATATTACCTGGATGTGGGTTTTGTGATGGGGTCTAGAATAGGCACAACTAAAACCTACATCCATGTTTCACTTTCTGCTAATTGAATTCTCACCTTTGAAATTAACTGAGAATTGCCTGTCATGGAAACCACATTTTTGGTGTGGAATTAAAAGTTGAATTTGGTTTTGAATGCTGTGCCTTCATTACAAAAAGAATAGAGGAGCATTCTGATTGAGTTGCTTTTACTACAGAACTGCAGATTCCTCTTGAAAAAATGAAAATAGATGCATTGAGGACAACTCTGCTGATTCTCCTGAAGAATTTTAGAATGCTTCAGTCTTAGGTTATCAGTGTATAACAATTACTCATCAGACTCTATTACTACTAATGTTACTTCTCTTCACTGATGTTAATGAAGAGAGAGAAACTACCCATTGTTTAAACTGGAAAAGCAGTGAAATTTGTGGATTATTAAAATAATTGTATCTACGTGTCCAACAGGGAAAAATTAATGAGGTTTTCACTTTCATAATTTCAGAACAAAATTCAGTAAAAATTAGAATTTTCTCTTCAAAATTTCCATTTTGCTTTTATATGATATCCATGTTCTTATTTTTCCTTCAGTTCTTTGACAAACCCTAAAGAAAGGTCCAAAATTAAAAGTGGCTTTTGAGCTTTGCTTGCGTTTCTGCTTTTTCAGTCAATCCACACCACTGGCTCAGGTGCTTTTAATCTTTCTTTCAGACCTTTTGGGTGATAATACTATCATTCTCTTTCCCCATTTAGTTCATTAGTCTTCAACAGCTACCTTCATGACAGTCCGTTTAGTGTGATGCTGCAGAGAAGTGTTGTCTCTCATGTGATGCATGGATCGCCTTTACCTGAAGGGTCCCCTGGATATATGAATTTCTCGACCTTATTTTTTTCTTGCAAACAGCGTAGTAGTGATTGTGTTTGAACTATTTGCTTTATGGGCTGATGGATTTTGACTTCTATAAAAGAAGTTAATCCAGGATCTCCATAGGTGGGGATTCTGAGAAGGGGGTCACAAGGGAGAAATACGCTTTATTACTAATGTGTTTGGTCTAGGAAAGAAGATGGTTAGTATTAAAAAGATAAAAAATAAAGTATTTCCTAGCCATATCCCTTTCCTTTTGCAGCAATTCTCACAGTAGTAGTGCCAGAAATTTCTCAGACAGAATAATGGAAAAACTAACTGCTTTGTACGGAGGTCTTTTCTATACTTTTGCTGGAAGATGGTGTGCAGAGCAGCCATGTCTTATGACGGTAAGAACACAAGCCATCTGACCACCAGTGTGGCTTTTGGGTAAAGCCTTCTGAACACTGCCGCGAAGGGCAATGCTATCTCAAATGTACAGCTGAAACTGGTGAGAACACATAATTTTCAACATTCCCAAGGCATAAAGGTCTTTAGAGGTGTGTGTATATATATATATATATATATATATAAAAATATATATATGCAGTTTTCATGCTTGCATCATATTAAAAGTCAGTGATATGCAAGGACCTTTTGAGAAACTTTTGCAAATGTGATTAGATGCCTTATCAGTGAGCACTTGCAATCTCAAGGCTTTAAGAGGCACAGCTCCAGATCAAGCCACAAATCTCTGAGACTACCAGGAACCAGAACCTTCAACATATAGCTGAGGCATTAGCTGCAAGCCCATGCTTCTAACTTTTTGATAAACACAGTTTGAATCCAGTTTTAATGAAGGTGCAGGATTAGTTATTTTATCTTGGGTGGTTTGCTAATTCCCAGTTGGCAACACTTTTTTATAGTTTATAATACTGCAGTAATAATCTGAGCACATATAGGAGCTGTAATCATGCCAAGACAACCTGTCAGACTTTACAGAAACCACACAGGATTTAAATAGGACGTTTTGCAAGGCAAAACTACAAGTAGAAGCCGGATAAAACATTTGAGCATTCAGATTTTATTGAAGGGCAAAAGGACTGGCAGCATCCTTGATCTCCCATTGGAGAATTACTTTGTGAAGAGGTGAAGCAACACCATTATATGATATAACTTAATGCGGAAGAGTCGATATTTCATTAGCAGCCAATGGCTTGGAAGAATGTTTTCAACACATTGCCTTCAAATAGGTCATATATTAAGTCCATGTAACTAACAGTGCTTATATCCTACGGCTGAAGGGTGGATACAGTGTCTGCCACCAACAGTTTCCAAAATGACTGGCTTGGAGAAGAAAAGAATGTAATGTCTTGATTTTTAGCGAGAGTTTCACCAAAATGGGCCAAAAAAGTTGTTTTGACTAGTAACTTCAACACATGAAATTCTGTAACACTGGTGTTGTTTTGAAATGCAGGAAAACAGATCTTTTCTGATTTTTGCCGAGTTTGAACACTTCGTAGCTAGTTAATAAACTATGAATAGGAGAAAATTGTCCTTTAAAGAATGGAGGTTATTTTAGTGTTTTTCGTTCTTGCAGACTAAGTCTTTGCTCTTAAGGGAGTGTGTCCTTCATGGTCTTGACAAACTGTAGTATTCAAACCATCACATATTGCGCCAGTGACAATAGATAATGGTCTGTGGTGAAACACATGAAGATAGAACAGTACTGTTTGGCACGGGTTGTGGGAACATAACCTTGAAAATAGGGGAGTTAACACCTCTGTCAGTCAGCAAAAGGAAGTCTTATAGCAGTTGCAAGACACATGAGGTAATGGTCTGTGGTGGCTCCTCCTTGAAAATCCCCTAAAAGCCCTGAAGTCCACTTTGGAAATCCCCGAACAGAGATCCTTTTGTAATAACTGGCCCCTACGTCAGAATGACTGGGCGCTTTCACTAACATAAAAGCCCAAGCCTCATGCAATGCAGAGAGGCAGAACATCATACCACTCAGGTCAACCTTGCCTCCGCGGGGACGCCCGCTAAGGTTCAGCCAGTCAGCGTGCACTGCAATGATATCTCTCAGAGCTGGTTTCCTGATTGTCAGTCTTTGGGGCTGATAAGATAAGCACACACCAAAAATATCCATCACTGTTTCTTTAACCCTTTACCGGCTCTTCCTTCCTATCTTTTTCTATAATAATAATAAACTAGTTGTTTTTTTGTGTCTCGCCTCTCTCTCAACCTGGAATCCTAGAACTCCAGAACACATATCAAGAGAAAACAAGAGTTATGGGGTTTGTCCAGGTAGGGCTTCAGAACTTGGCTTTCAACCCACTTCTTACTATACAACCTTTTAACAGGAGACCTCAGAGGTAGTTTATGTATTTAGTAAGTGTTCTGGCATTTTGTTTGGTTTTCAGATAACTTATCATGTTTCCCCCCTCTTCCCTCCTTCCCTCCTTTTCTCCCTTTCTCTCTTTCCTTCCTGATGTATTGCAACATTGTGGCAATTTTCTCAACCTGCGCCCCAGTTTTTCATACAATACTTTTTAAGCATTTTGAAGGAACTTTTAAGAACGTATGTTTCTGCACTTGGAACCCTCTCGGAAACTGGTAAGAAATCATATTTGATTTATGGTGGTACCTGCAGTAATGAACTTCACCCACTACATTAGGGTGCTGGAAGTAATTATATGAGCAGAGATTGCTAATCTGAGATGGAGCTGTATAAAATGCAGAAACAAAGCAGCAGCCAGTGCAAAAAAAAAGGTTGAATTGAAAGTGATGCAGTTGTGAGCAGTACCTATAAATTTCAAAAAGTCCCAGAAGAAAGACAGTCTCAGGTAAAGGTTTTAATACCTAGAGAAATCTGAACTCAGCCAGGGGCAGTTGTATGATATAAGACTTTGGCTGTGTTGCCTTAAATTTTTAATTATTTCTCTTGTCTAGTTTTAGTCATGTTTAGTTAATGTTCCTGTAGCTGTTCGGTAAATGGAGTTGCGTCATACCCGAAAACCAGCCTCAGTACCTTGAAGTTAGCAGTAGATGTCTGACTGGGCAGTGGCGTGGGGCAGAGCATAGGTTTCCAGACATCCGGTGGTTGCTTTCACCATGGGAAGCACATGGCGCTTGGCCTGGAGGGTTGGTGGGAGTGTGATATAGTCAATCTGCCAGGCCCCCCCATATTTGTACTTCAGCCATCGTCCTCCATACCAGAGACGTTTTAACCATTGTACAATTAGTGCAGCCCACTTACTCCATGCAGCATCAGTTGCATGATGTGTAGAGGAGACCCTGCCTTTGAACATCCAGGCCAGCATGAGCAACCGGCATGCTAGGAGGAGCTGTGCTTCAGTGCCAATCACTTCTGAAGCAGCTCAAACCCCTTCATAGGCTGCCAGTATCTCTTTTTCAGCTGGGGCATAGCTGGCCTCAGATCCTTTGTATTCCCAACTCCAAAAGCCGAGGGGTCGACCTCGAGTCTCCCCTGGAGCTTTCTGCCAGAGGCTCCAGGTGGGACCATTCTTCCCGGCTGTGGTGTAGAGTACATTTTTCACAGCTGGCCAGGTCCGGACTGGTCCAAGGGCGACTGCATGAACTGTCTCGTTTCATTTGCTCAAAGACTTGTTGTTGCTCAGGACCCCATTTGAAATCATTCTCCTTCCAAGCCACATGATAGAGAGGGCTTACAATCAAACTGTAATTTGGGATGTGCATTCTGCTGAAACGCCCAAGAGAGCCTGTGTTTCTTTCTTATTAGTTGGTGGAGACATTGCTGTTATCTTATTGATCACATCTGTGGGGTCTGCCGATGTCCATCTTGCCATTTCATTTCAAAAATTGAATCTCCTGTGCAGGTCCCTTGACCTTGCTCCGTTTTATGGCAAAACTGGCTTTCAGCAGGATTTGGATTATTTTCCTCCCTTTCTCTAAAACTTACTGCTGTAAGATACTGCTGTATCGCCCCACATGATAATGTCATCGGTGTATTGCTGGTGTTCTGAAGCTTGCTCCTGTTCCAGTGCAGTCTGGATCAGTCCATGGCCGATGGTAGGGCTGTGTTTGTACCCCTGGGACAGTCAATTCCAAGTGCACTGGATGCCCCTCCAAGTAAAAGCAAAGTGTGGCCTCCATTCTGCTGCCAAAGGAATTGAGAAAAATGCGTTTGCAATATCAGTTGTTGCATACCACTTGGCTGCCTTTGAAGCCAGTTCATATTCTAGCATGTCCAGTACAGCAGCACTCAATGGTGGTGTGACTTCATCCACGTCATGACGGTCTTCTGTTAGTCTTCACTTTCTATTAGACTTCACACTCGCCATATGGGGCTACTAAAGTGTGAGTGTGTTCTACTGATCACTCCTTGGCTCTCCAGTCTACGGATCAGCTTATGGATGGGAATCAGGGAGTCTCGACTGGTGCGGTTTTGTTGCCGGTACACTGCTGTGGTTGCAATTGGCACTTGTTTTATTCCGACCTTCAACAACCCCACAACAGAAGGATCATCTGAGAGACCAGGCAATGTGGACAGCTGCTCAATTTTCTCCTTCTCCAAGGCAGCTATACCAAAACCCCATCAGTACCCTTTTGGGTCTTTGAAGTACCCTCTCCTGAGATACTCTATGCCAAGAATGCATAGAGTCTCTGGACCAAAAGGACACAATGGAGTCCTTTTGCCACTTCCTCCCAGTCAGGCTGATTTCAGCCTCCAGAACAGTCAACTCTTGGGATCCTCCTGTCACTCCAGAAATAGACATGGGTTCCACCCCTTGACAGCTTGATGGCATCAGCGTACACTGTGCACCAGTATCTACTAGAGCCTTATACTTCTGTGGGACTGATGCGCCAGGCCATCTGATCCACACAGTCCAGTAAACCCGATTGTTCCTCTCTTCCACCTGTCTGAAAGTAGGGCCCCTCTAATAGTGATCATAAGATTCTCCACTTGATCTTGTAGAAAGGGATTAGTATTCCTTATCACAGGAATTGGAGTAAGATCAGATCTTCCACTCCATCTGAGAAGCTGCTCACCAAAGACTGTAGCAGCAACTTTCTTGAGAGGATCATCCTTGACTGTTGTTTTCCTCTTCAATTCATGCAGCCATTCCTCCAGAGCTGAGGTAGGTTTTCCCTCCCACTTTCTCATGTCTTCTCTGTGATCCTTCAGGTAAAACTGTCGAGTGGCCCCTGGTGTGTACCTCCTATATCCTCTCTCTCGGGCAACAGAGCACCTTCTGTTAATAACGGAGACCTGGGCTGGTACATGTGAGGAGCTGGATAGATCAGATAGTTTGTCTCTTTGGTGTTTGAACTCTTCTATCAGGAGTTTTTCCACAGCTGAAGTCATAGAAGGAGTGAGATTGTCTTTGGACTCTCGGAGCTGACAACTCACTTCACCCACTGCTGGTGGTGCTGCCTCACTCCAGGTCATTGGTGCCAATGAGTGGGCGTATGATGATGGTGCACTCCATATAAGTTTCCGCCACATGGATCATGTGCATTCAACTTCATCTGGATCTATGGGTGCATTCCTGGCATCCAGGCTATGACAGATCACCTCTAGAATGTCTGATTCCCTGGATGCCTCTCTCTATTGTGGTCCACTTAGCTGAGTGACACATAACATTGTTCTTGTGGGCATACCTTTCCTCCACAGCTGCCAAGAGCTGCCTCCAGAGGCTGAGGGCTTATTTCTCTTATTCAATCACTTTGTCAGTTCCTCCTTACCAAGCAAGTGATCCCAGCTGCTTGGCTTCCTTACCTTCTAGTTCGTGACTGTTGGTCCCATTGTAGTAGCATTGGAGCAACCAGATGATGATGTGCTCCCCTAGGAGACGGGTGAAATCTTTTTGCATATTCTGCAGCTTGGTCAAGGTCCAGAACTGAGAAATTACCTCTTCCTCTTCCCCTTCCCCTGATTCCTGTAGTAATAGCTCCCATTCAGACAGTGTCCGCTCCAGTGGGCACATTGGGTCTTCATCTTTCTTCACTGCATGGGTTTCCCTTTGTGGCTGTTGTTTGCCTTTTCCCTTGCTTATAGGGGCAACTGGTATTGGTACGGATTGGTCCTTTGGTTTATCTGCAGTGTCTGTCGCTGGGGTTGGAGTGGCTGCAGTGTCTGTTGTCAGAGTTGGTGCAGCTGCTGTGCTTAAGGGCCTGTTGCTGTTGGGCTTTGAGTAGCCGCTGTGCTTGTCACCGGGGTTGGAGTAGCTGCTTTGTCTGTTATGGTCAGGGTCTGAGTAACTGCAGTGCTTGTCAACGGACTTGGTGTAGCTGCTGTGCTTGGGGTTCGAGTAGCTGTGTTGTCTGCTGCTTTATCATGAGATCCAAAGACATCTTTTTCTGCTTTTCACAGAACAGGGCCTTATAGGCATAGACCAAGCCCCAGCATGCTGCAGCGTGCTCTCTGGCATTGCCAGGATGACAGCATACCTTATCAAAGTAAGTGTTCTACTAATTTTTCCAGATTCCGCACTTTCCTCCCCCCATCTCCCCCGGCTCCTGGAAGGAAGTGAAAACATTGGTGTTATCAGCATTGTTCTCAGTGTAAACTTGAAAACAAAGCTACTAAGAAGGAAAGAGGAGAGAGGAGAGGAGAGGAGAGGAGAGGA
>WYDI02042221.1:0-29830 GCA_009867235.2 Psittacus erithacus
CCAACAGTTCCATGTCCTTTTTATGTTGAGGACACCAGAACTGTACACAGTACTCCAAGTGAGGTCTCACAAGAGCAAATGGCCATATAGTATATCCACGGCATGTTAACCTTGTCACTTCTTATTCTTTTATATCTTATTCTTTTATATATGCATATATTAAAATATACTATATATATAAAAATTATATACTGTGTATAAGTCAATGGATTATGATCTTAGGAAAATGGAGACACATAAGTGTGTTTTAGTGCCAATGCTTAGTTCCACTGATATTTCCTTTAGACATCTGTGTGTGGATTTTAGCAGTGACCTTTTTTCATCCATCTGCTAACATTTATTTTTCAATTGTCTTTAATACCAAATTGATAAAATTGCTTTTCAGTTGTCATGTAGCAACAAATTTTATGAAGATTTGAAAAACCATGTTCCAAATTGACAAATTTAGACAAATTCTTTACTGTACCTGTGTAACTTAAGTCACAGTCTTAAGATATTTAACAGTTTGTTAACATTATTTTGAATACTTAGGAGTAAATCTGAGGAGAGGTGCTTGCTTCTTGTAAAGAAACACTGCCCTTGTATGATCCTATTTAAATGTTGCTTTTTTTTCTGTTTCAAGTAATTCACTCTCTTTTGTTTGCTGAAGCCTTGCAGTGAGAGAATTTCTTTGTCTGGATGATCCTCCAGGTCCTTTTGACAGTCTAGAAGAGAGCAGGGTAAGTGCTATGTAGTATGATAAAAACAGAATGCAAAAGGCGGTTGTTGATAGAATATTGTAAAATCTACTGAGTGGTAGGGAGTGGAAGGCTTTAATTTCTATTTTATCTCAAAAATTTGCAAATAGATGTATTTCTAAAACTGACAGTCTAATTATTGGTGCACACTGTAATCTTTGACTGTTGTACTTCATCTGTGTCCCAAAGTGTGATCTCTTCCTTGTTGCCTTTTATGACCAGTGGGTGAAACTTGTTTTTATGGCAGCTACTGAATATAAAGATAGGTTTTGTTGGTTTATGTTCAGCACATTGTCTCAATGCCTACACCTTAGACTTAAGGTCTTGCAATAAAATGTTTCTTGCTATGAAATGAAAGGATTGATTCTGACTACAAAAAAAGTGTTCTATTTTGTAGTGTCAAGTAGTGCAGCAAAGAAGCAGCTTTTCAACATGTATATGAGCACATTGAACAAATAATACTGTAGGCTGCAGCCTGTTTTATGAGAAGCAGGTTTCACTGGCATGCAAAGCTGTGTCAAGTCTGTCTAGAACAAGTGGTCTTAGTTTACTTGCTTTATAGAATGTGAATGTTTTAGAATTGCACATAACTTGTTAATACTATAGAAATTATGAATGTTAAGTGGTACTCCTTCAACTAAATTTATATTTACCAGTTTGATTTGCATGCAAGTGGAAGTGCCTTGGCTCTTGTTACATTACTGTGTATAATTGAAGTATTTGGTGGGTTGTTTGGTTTTTGGTGTTTTTTTTTTTTGTTGCAAGCTCATATTTAATTTCTGTACAAACCACTTTTCATTATAGCTCTTTAAGTTGATGAAAATTAATAAAAAGTACAAGAATTATTTGTTCAGATAAGTAATAAATTTAAGTAATGCTTTCATTGATATTTTGATTATGTGTGCAGTGGTGAAATCTCAGGGTTATTCTTCCACCATAGGAATTTAGGTAAGCTATTAAAACAGCTGTGCTGGTGTAGTTTTGGCTGTTAACCATTCCTGTAAAGTTGCTGGAGACAGCTGTCATAAAATTCTGGTCTCCAAAGGACAGCCCACTTTATTACAGAGTGGTTGAGGTTGGAGGAGACCTTGTGAGATCATCTAGTCCAGCCCTTCTGCTTGAGCAAGGTCAGCTGCTACAGGTTGCCCAGGACCATGTCCAGTCAAGTTTGAATATTCTGCAGAGAATTCATAACCTCTCTGTGCTGCCAGCTCAAGTGTTTGATCACTGCCACAGTAAAAAAGTGGTTTCTGTTTTCAGATTGAATTTCCTGGGTCTTAATTTGTGCCCATTGTCTCCTGTCCTGTCAGTGGGCACCACTGAGAAGAGTCTGGGTCTCTCTTCTTCATTCCGTCCCATTGATAAGATCGTGCTGAACCTTCTCTTCTCCAGACTGAAGAGTTCCAGCTCACTCCTCTTTATCACATGAAAGATCCTCAAGCCCCTTTATCTTTGTTTATGATATTTGAATCCTGAGACCTTAGGTCCTGGAGGACAAGCTGGAGCTTAGTCAGGTCCCTCCCTGACTGCACCTCAACACTCACAGGTGCAACCTGTCAGGTCCCATGGACTTAAGTATGTCCAGTTTGTCTTGTCCCCCAACACTGAGGGTAAGTGTGTCTTGCCCTTCCTTGTCTTTCCCTCTGGTGGCAGAGGTCTGGGATTCCTGAAGTCTAGTCTTAACAATGAAGACAGGCAAAGACAGCATCGAATATTTTAACCTTTTTGCTGTGGTTTGTCACAAGTTCACCCGCTCAATTTGGAAGCAGATCCATGGTTTCACTGGTCTTCCTTTTGTTAATTATGTACTTGTAGAATCCTTTCTTGTTTCTTCTTGCCTGCCTTGCCAAGTTCAGCTCCAGGTTGGCCTTCACTTTCTTAACCATATCCCTGTAAGATCAGACAGCAGCCCTGTACTCCTACTGGGTTACCTCTCCATGTTTCCACCACTAGTACACTGGCTTTTTACGTCTGAGTTGAGTTAGGAGTTCCTTGCTCATCCTTACAGGCCTCCTGCAACCTTTGCTTGACTTCCTGCTTGTTGATCTAGACCTTTATTGAGCTTGAAGGTGATGATGCTTGAACAGCAACTAGCTCTCCTGGACAGCTGGTCTCTGCAAGGTGTTTTCCCATGGCTTCTTCTTGCCAAATAGATTTGTGAAGAGATTAAAGTCTGCTCGTCTGAAATCCATGGTTGTCCTGCTTTTTGCCCTGCTCCTGCCTGTTAAGGATCCTGAACTACTACATCTCAGAAATATGCATACATATCCCTTGCCTTTTTCTTTCCCCAAACAATATGCAAGTACCTGACAAGCACTGTGGTTCACTTACATATTCCTGGAGTTCATTTTTAAAAGTATCGCAAAAATCGCTTCTGTTTCACCTTACTGTTATCATAAAAACAATTGCAAAATATGCGTATCTTCATCTTGGTTTATGTCTGTTCTATAAATCCAGTTTTTTTGGCATCATACCTTTGGTAACTGTTTCCACAGGTCCTTTGCCAGCCATCTGTGTTTCATGATCCACTGCAGGAGGAAACAAAGCTCTTTTCCAGCTGTCCTAGTTCTGTTACTCTTTCAGGACTTTAAGGGAAAATTGGTCTCACCTGGGTATTAGAATTGTGCAGACTCCAGGTGTTCAGCTCTTCAAGGAGCAAGATTACAGACAATTTCCTGATAGCTTGTCTTCAGCTTTGGTTCACCTTTCTGCTATTACGGCATCCTTCAGAATATGCTGATGTTTTCTTACTCAGTTTTGAACAGCAGTTTCCTTTCCTTGGGCAGCTGATACACAGATTGCATCTAGAGATGAGTTTTTACAAAAGGCTTTATTCAGTTCTGGTGTAGAAAAATGAAACAGTTTCCAACACCTGTGGATTTTTTTTTATTTTTTTCTTATTCTGTGAATAGAGAAATTTGCATGTAGATAAATCTAAAAGTAGAAGTAATATAATTTAATTGTATTTTTAAGGAAATAGTGGTTACCTTTCATTTAGGCCACCAGCAACCTTAATAGTTTTACAAAATATGCTAGAAGTCACTTAATTGGCTTGGATGAAACCAGGTGACTGCTTAACCAGATTGGTTGCTAAAGCGATCACTAAAAATGCTGGGTGAAGAATGAATTGCATGCCGTGTGGTTGGCTCTACTAGATGTGAATAAAGCTGTGGTTTAACTGATGGTTGGTCTTCAGTGCCTGGCAACAAAGATAAATTTGCTATCCGAGTCAATAAAATAAATTAGAACTTGATGCAAAAAAAAAAAAAAAAAAAAAAAATCAAAATATTTTTGCATTGAAAAACACTGCATTTTTTTAAATTCCGTAATTACAGGAAAACTTAAAATTTTCAAGAAGCTGGTAAGTCTGCTTCAGTTAAAACAAAGAGTAGTATCTTCTTGATAGCTCATTTTAAAACTTTAGAAAAATGGTGTCTTAACAACATTGTTCTTAATTGAGCTCATATAAAATGTTTGTATTCAGAGGTCTCTGTGAATTAGTGGTTAGTTGCATGTAATGTTAAGCCAAGAAAGCCTCCTACATGGGTCTTATTTAGTGAGAACATGTAAATTATTAAATCAGAATTGCCATTACTGGTGGTAGATTTGCTGTTTCCAGTAATAGATCAGCAGGCTCTGTGCCAACACTTCTGTCACTTCCTGCATGCAGTGGATGCTGCATTACACGCTGGCTCTTCACATTAAGTTCTGGGGTTGCTCACTGGTCAACTTTGTCAGGGTGTACTACATAGATGCGTCATGCTGAGCAGGGTAACACAACATACTTATCATGGTTGAGTAGTTAGTGTTTTTAGCATTTAATTTCAAAATGATTTTGTATTGGTCTTCTGACTAATGATTTCATATTAGTAACAGGTGTTTGGTACAGAGCTGGAAAACTTTGTCTTTATCCTGGGAGGAACATGCACTTTATCCTAATACTCCTAGCATCTTGGATATAATTAAAAGCTTTAAAATTGACTTCCCAGTCATGTGAAAGCAAAGCTTGTATGAGGGGAAAAGGGGAGTAGGGAGTTCAGCTGATGTTCTGTATAGGTGGAACATTACAAAGGTTCAAAATTAGGGAAGGTACATGAAAGGCGAGAAGCCTTTTTCTAAAATTTCTCACATGTGAAGTATTTGTGTTGCAGTTTAGCATAATAAATTCATTGTTCGAAACAAAGCAGTATTGTTTTATTGATGACAGAACTGGTTTTTTTTAAGTTTATATAGTTTTTTATAATAAAACAAAGAAAAGCGGGTACAATTCTGTTACAGGTTGATATTTCTAAAGGAAAAATCAATGAAGACAGTCCACTGAAGTTATAAGGAAGATGTTCTTTAATTTGTCTTCTAGGCTTTCTGTGAAACTCTGGAGGAAACAAATTACCGTCTACAAAAAGAACTGCTTGAAAAACAAAGGGAGGTTGAGTCGCTGAAGAAATTGTTACATGAAAAGCAACTTCATATAGATGCTGTTGAAAGAAGAATTAGGTATGTGGAAATGTCATGGGTTTTAGGAGTTTCTTTCCATGAAGACATTTTCTCTATATAGTCACAAGCACCAGCTCTAACTGTATTCTTGGAAACAATTTTCCCTACATAATCACACACAAAGCACTATTTTCAGTAAGCTCTTTCTCATATGCTGGCTAAATAGCTGTTGTTTAGTACACGTGACTGAGAAGCTGTTGTCCCATCTCTTCCTTCTAAAAGTAATTACATTTGAAAGATTACTTTCCTGTTTGATGACAAAGTTATGACTTAATGCTGGATTAAATAGTCGAATAGTCAATATAAATTAAATAACTTGCATTTGGCTAAAACACCACAATAGGAAATTCTGTGTGAGTAAAACAAGAAGGCATGAGTAGCAAAAGATTTTTTTCAGTGCTTTCCCTGAAGGCAAACACCTTGCAAGCTTCCCAGACGTTTAAAATTATTGAAAGTCAGCTAAGCAATGTCTGCAGTCTTGATGGAAAATAACTGTGACTTTTATAACTAAAAGTTACAAGTAAATCCATGATCCTTGTTTTAAGAACTTCGGTTTATCTGATGACAATTTCACACAAAAAGATCTCTTTTTGGCCTCATTGAAGTGGAATTTTGATCTGATGGCCCAAAAGAATTAAGGATCTTCTGCCTGTATATTCTTAAGGAAAGGTATCTAAAATGTATGTGAGGTAGGAGGGGACAGTCAAACAAGGCACCAGACTTGTAGTCCTTTACATATGATGGATTTGGCCCAAACATAGGCCAGTAATCATGCTAGAGAATACTGGTGGGGTATTACTTAAAATGTATGCATTAAAGTGAAACTATACAAACAGTAGTAGTTATTTTAAAAGGGGGTGAGATACAGTAGTATCATTTTCAAAACAAAATTGTTCACAAACTTTTCCTTCCAACTCAGATGGCAGCTTTCAGCACTAAATAGATGCATGCTTTCCACAAACAGCAATATTTTGGAAACAAATTTTGTAATTTTGCACACCCGTATTTCTGTTTGTAGCCAGGCGAGTCAGGCTGCCAACATGTGTTGCTGTTAAGAAAAAGTTATTGTCTTGAGCGTAGAATCACAGAATGGTTTGGATTGGAGGGGACCTTATAGTTCATCTTGATCCAGTCCCCTTGCCATAGACAAGAACATCATCCACTAGACCAGGTTCTTCAAAGCCCCATCCAGCCTGGACTTGGAACACTTCCAGGGATGGAGCATCCACACCTTCCCATAGATTATTAATGGGAAAATGCACTGCTCTGAAATTTAGTATGTGAATCTATAAAGTTACAATGAGAAACTTGGGAAATTGTTGAAGAAATCTTTTTGTCAACCTGGCTTTCTTCCTTCTGACTGTATTTTGGCTATAATCTTTCTGCCATTTAGGCAACATGTGTGTGGCTTAGATCATCTGTAATTTCTTACTTAAAGTCATAATCACTCCTCTGGGACTTGAATTTTGTAAAGCTACTAAATTGTGTTCCCACCAGAGGATTTAATTTAGTTTAGGAATAAGCAACTGGAGCAAATAAACTGTTTAAATAGCTATTCAGTGCAAGCCCTGCATCCCTGTAGTAATAAATGAGACATGTAGGAGTGAGATTGATAGGTTCGCAGAAACTGCGAAGTTTAAAATTAATCAAACAGCTTTTCATTGATGAATGTTTGCTGTATGGATTGGTGGTACTCTCTTCTTATTTGTTGTAGGGATTTATCTTTAGGAAAAATGACTCGTCAAATGTCAGGAGAAGGAAGTGAGTGCAGTGGTGAGGTGGAGTCTTCTGCGGTAGAAGCAGACCAGGGTACCCTGGGTGAGGACAGCTGGTAAATACTATTATTTTATTTATAATTTTTTTTTCTTAAAGTATGCTTTTAAATGCTTGCTCTTGCATAAATTCTGCACAGCTGAGGAATTCAGCATTTTAATGCACCTCTCTGATGCATAAAGGCCTTCAGGATAGGTAATTTTAGATCTGGAATAAGTAATAAGTTGAACAAGCTTTATAAATGTTATGTGGATTGACAGCATAAAATTACTATGGAGAATCATGTTCATTTCCATTTGACAAAGCCTATTGATCTGTCGTTGCAGCTCAGATAAAGAGAACCATGATGCATGCTGGAGTGGCTCTTTGCCTGAAAATTCTGTACCAGAAATTGAAGTTGCTGAAGTAGCATATGCTGCTGATGAAGAAGAATAGATCAGTAGCAGCTGCTGATACCTGGGAAAGCTTCATGTTTGGGACATACTCTTTGGGTAGGGGTATAGAGTAGCTGTGAGGAATTTACAGCAAAGAGCAAGAATGCACATATTGAATGTTTACATAAATCTTTACAAATTATTAACATAAGAAATATACCCATTGCTGCTTTGATTTCAGTTTTTATCTAGCCTTTATATATTTAACATATTAAAGTCTAATAAGGGCTAAAATCAGCTGAAGTTTAGATAGTGTACGTACACAATTTGGCTGACTTTCCTAGCAGGGTGACAAAAGCTTCACATTGAACCACCTACCATCTAACTAGCATGTCATCTGTTGCCACTGATGCGACACACTTGATGTGTTCATCTGTTCGGTATTTGTGTTTTCATATTCTTATAGCCATAAATTAATGTTTGTTGAAATAAAAACAGACTCATATTTTGTTTATTAAGAGTGTAGAATATGTTGGTTTTAAATTCTAAAGTTGAAAGATATTTCTCTGGAAATTTTAATGCAATGCAGTAGGAACCCTGACAGTACCAAGAGAGGAGTACTTACGAAATGGGATTGTAGTTAGACATTTTAAGAAGCCTGGTCATTTTTGCTGAAGGAACTAATACGAGACCCCCAAAACACTGTGTATTTTAATCCCAAGAGAGCATGCTGTAATACTTTTGTTTGGTAATGCTGCTTTGAAAATCTGGGATACCTTTGCTATATACCCATGTAACAATAAAATCGGTGAGTTTGCCTTTTACTTGGAACACTACCTCTTACTGTCTTGTTAATGCATTCATGTTTGTTTAAAAATATTCCAGATTATATGGAGGTTATTGAAAGACTTGTAAAGAAGCCATATTTTTTTTCCTGTGCAGTTCATAACTAGATTGAATCTAGTTGCAATGTATTTTTGTTTCAATATATTGTACACATGGGGATAATTCTGCATGTGTTCTATAGCCTATTTTTCAAAATGTATTAAGACAGGAGATGCACTTTATAATTAAAACTCCATTGTGCCAAGTTCAGTTGGCTAATCGGTTGAGAAAAGGGAGTTGCAGGGAGAGGATTATGTAGTGCCTTTTTGTATTTTACTTGTTCATTACTGCAGAATTTTGTTACAGTGCTCTGGGTCAGTTCTGTGGAACCTTTGATACAGCTTGTTTCTGTTCTTCACTTATTTACTGAAAGTGCCTTGTTTTATTCTGCTTTTTCAATAGAAAGAATGCTGGTTTGTTTTAATCTGGGGTTTTTTTGCCCTATACCACCCACATCGCTGTTTAATGTTGTCAATATGCAGTGTCTTTGTGCTGGAGTTTTCAAAGGGAGCTTTGTACTTCAGGCTGTGCATACAATAACCTTTATGCAGAACTGTATAAACCTTCATGGTGAAATAAAGCTATGGATAAAACACCTGTCTTCTTTTCCATTGTAGGAAAAAAATGTTCAATGCCTTGTCTAGTAAAGGATAAAAATACTACTAGAGATATTTTTACCTCGGTCATTTCCTACAGTTATTCTTTGGTCCACGTTCTGTTTGTACCAAAAATGTCTGCATGAAAAAGAATGCGAATGCTGTAATGACACCAGAAAACTTGCTGTACTTGAAGATTAAAGAAGAACTGATCTTTTTTAATATTCTACATGAATCCTCACAGATGTCAAGTGAACTCAATAAAGTTTTGACACCTTATTGAGAATTCATGAATCTTTTTGTCAAATGTCACTTGCATACTCGAAAAGAAGATTGAACTGTATATATTAAAATAGTGTTAGGAGGGAAGGTGAAGCTGCAGGTTCGACAGGGCTTTGACCAGCCTGGTCTAGTGGAAGGTGTTGCTGCCCATAGCAGGGGGTTGGAACAGGATGATCTTAAGGTCCTTTCCAACCCAAACCATTCTGTGATTCTAAGTGTTTTTAAAACATTGAACAGGTGCTTGGGTCATACATGCTAGGCTTTTCTAGAGTACTTCAGGTAAATCTGTAAACCTAGTCACTAAAGAAAGCGTTAATATAACTTGCAGTTTAGTCATGAGAGGACAAAGGAATGCAAATTTTGTTGTGTCTTTAAGGCTTATAAGATGTTTTGTTGATCCAGGGTACTTAATAACATTGAACAGACATTTATGTTTAGGGGGACCTTGATTTTTAATGAAACTGAGCTGAAAAACGTGCGTTTGTTTCAGCAGCCATGTCGTATCACTTGGCATATGTTACTGGTTGATACATGGTTTTCCCCCCACAAAAAGGACATGCACAACTTGAGATGTGCAACCCATGGTGGCCTTGAACACGGGTCAAGGCATGTTCATCCTGTGTTGATACTTTTCTGGTGCACTTGCTCCCATTCTGGCACCATTTTCCACCTGCTTCCTTCTCATTTCATT
Source organism: Psittacus erithacus (assembly GCA_009867235.2). Classification (NCBI taxonomy): domain Eukaryota; kingdom Metazoa; phylum Chordata; class Aves; order Psittaciformes; family Psittacidae; genus Psittacus; species Psittacus erithacus. The sequence goes on from WYDI02042221.1 coordinate 9,833, forward strand.
TACTGCTGCAGTTTTGGTTCAGAAGCAGTCAACTTTCAATTATTTCATTCATGAGAATGTGACAGTGCAGTTCTATGCTCTTCACAAGGAGCAGAGGAGGATTCACACTGGAATTGTAGCAGTGACCTGGTTACAAGAATTGCACTTTGTTCTTTTCTGTTGTAGCTAAATTGTTCCTAAAGGTAATAGTTTTAATAGTTCTGCCACTGATTTACAATGTTGGTCTTTCCCTTAGTGTTAGATTTTTATACATTGTATCCAGCTTAACCTTACTGGTTTAAATTTTTAAATACATCTTAAATTTAATAATCTGACAGGATTTTTTCTCCTCCGAAGCACTTGCAGTCTGCCCGTGCCACTTCTCATCTTTTGATATGTATGCTCCTAAATCAATGAAAATGCTGACTAGTATTGACTCAAGAATGAACCCCACTCAAGAATGAACTCCCACTTCATACCTTTCCCGCTGTGATAACCACTGTTTTCTGCAAGTACAACAATCCCATTGAACCAGCTTGAGGAAGGGAGCAAATTCACTAATTCAGCAAACTGCACTTGACAGCTGTAGGAGAGAACAGCCTACACTGGGTGTTTTCCAGTAGGCTATTGTCTTCACCTCCTTGTGTTAAGCAACGAGATGCAATGGGACTGTTGCAATGGTCATAGTTGCAGGGAAAAGGATATGGAAAGCTCCTGCTCTAGGCTCTGTATGTCCTAAATTGGTTTCACTCTGTGCATCTGAGTAGACCGTGAAGTAGTTTGATTTTTTGCTGTGTGGTTTCCATTCCTTTGATGAAATGTAGCTCTGAAGCAATAGCAATTATGCTGGCAGAAAGTTTCATTTCTATTAGAGCTGATAACAAATGCAACTTTCTGAAGGAAGTCTTACGTGGTTTTGTTTGGTTTGAGTGGGTTTTTTTTCTACACTACAGCTGGCTCTAATACACAGTTCTGGAGGAGGAATTCTGGAGAGTCTGAAGTTGCTGCTGCTGCAGTTGTTTCTCATTTCTTTTAAGAAATGTCAGGTAACACAGGTAACTAGTTCAAGGTTAGGAACCACCAAGGAAAGGAAAAATCTTGTAGGAAGCACTCCCTTTACAAAACGCTGGGTCTAGGGGTCTTTCTTATCATTCCTTTCTATATTTCAGCTAAATCTTTGTCCCAGTGATCAGTGGATTCAGATTGCCAGAGAGAGCCAACATTCAAAGCTACACATGTACTTTTCCTGTAAGGAAAAGGGCTTGCTTTAAGGGATGCTGGGTAACCGAACTACATCCTCACATCCATTGTTCTTTTTCCCTTTGAGCTTGGAGAACTGATAGTACAGCTGTCTCCAAAGCATATCTCTCTTCAACAGTCTGTGTTCAGGATGAGCAGTCTCCATGTACTGACCGGGGGAGTCCTTTGTTTGCATTTTTATTTCTCACCTTCATCACGTTTTAAATGCATAGGATCCCAGCCTCCTAGCTGAAGAAGATGACGAGGGAGTGGGAAAGGCAGATGAGAGAGAGGGACTTGCCTTGTCCGTACTTTACACTTGAGGATTTTTTTCCCTTCAGAAAGTGAGCATTCAATCATTTGCTCACCAGAATCACTTCTCCAATAAATGTTGGTTTCTGTGTTGTGAGTGATTTCAGTTCTGTGTTATCTCAACCCATTCAGAAACCACTTTCTAAGGTTTCACCTTTCACAGCGCTAATGTTTCTGTGCAGACCCTCCTCATGCTAACCTTTATCCTCACCTTGTTTTGAAGAGCAACCTTTTGTATTCAGTCCTTCTTTAGGTTGTGTGTTGCAAGGAAAACAACTGTGCTAAGGCTGTTGTTAAAGGTTTCCAATCTTCTTTCAAAGTTTGACTTATCTTTTATTTCTGATGCAACTGTGTTCTTATGTTGTAATAGGTATAAATGACAAACATCATCCCTCCTTAGAGTAACAGTGATCATTTGCCATCTATATCCCACTATTAGTTTATAGATTGTTCTGCAGTTGTTTATCTTGGGTGTTATACTGGAATAGGAAATGTTTCTCTTTGAAATTTCTCCTTGGGTTGATGGAGTCAGAACTGTTCTGATGGTTCTTCCAGAGTCAGGAAAAGGCTGTCATGAGATGTGTCCAAGCATGACTGCATACATCACATATGGAACATGTTTTTATTCTGGTGGGCACGTTTTAAAGCCTGAAACTGCATTTTTTTATCAGCATCATAAAGTGATGCTCAGATTGAAGGATCGTCTTTAACAAGGGTCAGTCAGGGTTACATTTTGGCTGCCCAGAGCACAGTATGTGCACAGACAGGGTGTTTCTGAAAGACAAGTGTTTCTCACTATTATGGTGCGGTAAGGGGAAGGCTGAAGGAAACACAAATGGTCAAAATTACCAAGTCCTCAAATGTAACTGTCTTTAGCTGGATACATCAAAAAGCCTAATGCATAGGTCATTCTTATTTAACTGATAATGAACAATGTTAGCATGAAGTCTTTCTGCAACAGAACAGCACCTGATGGTAAAATTATAATACAGGAAAGCTTATGATGTTCTAGCTCAACTGGCAAAGCTGCTCCCTTTTTATACCTTTAACCTCCAACCAACAGGCAGAAAGTAGTCTGCAATGCATGTCTCATGTGTGACACAGATCCTCACCCTCTTCCTGTCCCTGTTCGTGTGGCTTGTGCCTTTTCTATCTCATTAAGGTATCACAGCATCCAGCCCAGGCTGGAGTTCTGGTATGGCATGTAAAGATCCCAAGCTGCAAGCAGTTGCTCTGGAGAAAGAGGAGACTTGGAAGTGGGAGTGGTAAACTTGAGTAATAATTTAGCTCTCAAAAGTGCTGTCACTGCTGGCCAGAGCCAAACCCTTTGGCTTCAGGAGACAGGAATATGCATCATCAGAGATCACCCCCCACAGTGCAGAAACCACCAGCATGGGTCCCCTGCCAGCGGGTGTTGTTGCTCATCTGATTAAAGCACTGCCCTTACAAATGGGATTCTGGGCTCAACTCCCAGTGCTGGCTGAGACTCATCTGTCTTAAGGGAAGTTAGCAAGTTCTGCACAGCCCTTTATTAAGGATTCAGGAGTAGTACTCCAACCTGTGTTTTCATGGGTTTCAACACAATCTTCACGGAGACCTTTCTCCTTTTTACCCCTTTTAAGCTCTTTATCTTAAATGCTTGCTGATCTATACTCAGCACTTCTGTGACTTGAGGACCGTCAAGGTGCTCTCCAAATAATTAATTTGCCCCCACTTTTTTAGCCAAGAGATGTGTGTTGTATTTCCTTCTGCTTTGCAAATAGGGAAGATGAGGAAGAAAGCAATTACGTGATTCATCTTAATTGCACAGTAAGTCAGTTGGTGTAGCCCTAGTGTTACTGCTGATCCTGTAGACTTGTCAGCAGGTTAAAATTAGATGATTTGCTGATCTAGTGACACTGCTGTCTGTGTACTACAGGAACTGCGTCTTGGGATATCTCACCTGGGTTTCAAGTAGGTCTGAATATCCTTGCTATTAAATTATAAGCTTCTAGATTTCATAATATTTCTTTCTTCTACCAGTTCAAACTGAAAACAGTAGGACACTTGTACTGATGGGATGGAGAAACAAGCCTGTGCTCTCTGAACCCCCTGTGAATTAATGCTTTTCATCTAGAAACCACAGCTGCCACAGCTGTTGCATGGAAATGTTGAGGATGGTTGCAAAATGCTGCTCATTTGTTAATGTGGGTTCATAAAGCATTGCTCATCTGGCAAGTGCCTACTGGGAGAAGGTTGCACACTGGCCTTTCAAGATCTCATTACTGTTTTACATGGTAGGTAGGTAGGTAGACAGATAGATAGATAGATAGATAGATAGATAGATAGATAGATAGATGAATAAATGTAATTTAGGAAGCAGCTGCAATGAGTGGAAAACCTCCTACTAGATCTCTCCTCCCATATTTCTATGTCTCTTCCCTAGAAGTTCCCAGTATCTCTGACAACCAGGTTACAGGGTGGATAGCTTGTGATGGGGGAGGTGTGGGGGGGATGTCTCCCTTTCCCCTCATTCTGTAGTATAAATGTGCTTGTTACAGCGATAAGCATAGGCATCAGGCAAGAGATCTACCCTATTATGGCAACTGCTTTGGACATTTAGAGAATGTCTTGCCCTGATAAGTTTATTTTTTGTGTTGATGTGCGCTGTTAATTTACAACTCTTACCACATGCTTGTAAGATAATGTGAGCCTAACAAAACCATCATGTGGTTCTTCCTAAGATTCAACTTGGGCAGGGGAATAATAACTTGTGTGGGAAGAGGTAGGTGAGAAAACTGTCTCATTCTATGTAATCTTTTGAAAAAAGTTGAATGAGCCATTCAATAAGATGCTGATGTGCATGTGGAGGTGGTGTTTCTGCTTATGTGTACCGAAGAGCCCAGCATAAAGCAGCTGGTTGTGAAGATCACTGCTTTTTCATCTCACACCCACCAGATCTGAACCAAACATCACTCCTTAAATAAGCAATTAAAAATAAGTGAAGAATATTGTGAAATTAATGTGCAAAGTAATGTGATATGAAGGAGTATTAAACAATGAACATTTAACCTCAACCCTCCTGTGAGTTAACCTAAGAAACAGAACATGTGCAAATCATTACTTTTATCTGTCTGCATGCTGTGGTCAACTGCTGGCATCTTCTGTGAGACTGGTGTTATGGTTCTGAATCTGGAAAGACACAGGAAGACCAACATCTTTCACTCCTCAAACGACACGAGTTACACAAGACTCGTGATCTTCCAAAGGTCAGAGCACAGGATCTCTTCTCTCAACAAAGAGGCTGCTCTGTTCCGCTCTTGTGAAGCAGCTGCTGGCTCAGATTTCAGTTTATTCAAACACAATATGTGCTCTAGACAAAGACTTAGGCTATATAAATTAATCTCAACTACTTATCATTTCCCCTCCCCCCTATCATTTTTCTTCTCCTATTGTCGTCTTTGTGAAATGAAACCCTTTCTGATCAACCACAAATGTCTGATACAACCTCTAGATAAGATTAGGTGTCAGTGCTATTACAAGCCCTTTCCAGAACCTCATGGTCCTTGAAGGAAGATTTTTTTCTTAGCTCAGGAAACGAAATTGATCACCCACATTTTGCTGACAGAGCTTCCAAAGCATTGGGAGCTGAAGGTTTTAGCCTGAGAAGTGTGAGGTGGTTTCTGCTACCCACATCCAGCTACTAACTTCTGAATCCCTGCATTACAGCCATGGGAAGGTCAGAGGTAACATAACGCATTTTACTTCCGCAGCCATACGCAGTTTCCACTGCATTTGGTTTTGTTTTAGCAGAAATTACCTGAGCCAAAGGCAGCTTTTCTTTTAACCTGCTCTTGCAAGCAAATCGGTGTTTGCCACTGCACCACTGCTAGCGCAGCCCAGGCACCCTAGCAGCCTCTTGCTGCAGATCTGAAGGGTTTTTCCTCTCAAGCTGCTGCTTGTGCAATGTAAAAAATATATTTGCAAAGCACAGTGAAAGAATCAAAGCGTTATCTACATGATTTATGCTCCTTGTCCTTGATATTCTCCTATTATGGTTTCCTCTTTCCAGCCTGTCACCTTCCTTCAGGAGGAACATTTGATAGTGCCTTACTTTAGGTGCTCTTATAGTACCTGAAGGGGCTACAGGAGGTACTCCAGAGGGCACCAGTACTTCTTCCAGTGTTGTACCGACTGTTCTGGAGTGCCCAGTAAACAACCCCAGTTACACATAGAACCAGCACTAGAACAACCAACTGGGCTGCAGAGTTTGTTCCTTACTGGGCAAAGGGGCCAAACCCAGTTCAGCTCTGCTTTGTAGCCAGTCCTGAAATGGGGCCGATCTGCTGAATGTGTCAGCTCAGACTGAGTTTCCTTTGACAAATAAGACCTCTCCTTCTTGGTAAAATTACCTTTTAAAATCAAAATCCTCAATAACAGTAGTGATTCATTCTACACCTGAACCTCCTCAGCAGCCTCAAAACCAAGTTGCAATACCTTCCTGTAGACATGTCCCATGTGTTCCCCCATTAACTCAATGCAGCACTGGCATTATCATACAACTACAGACATGCACTGAACCCTAGCAAGCGCTGGGAGCCACAGTCTTGACTGAGAAATCCCTTTTCACAGTTCAGTGTCCTCAGCTTGTTGTGATGACACCCAGCTTGCAGCTGCAAAAGCTGCAAAGCACAATTTGCTGAACAAGTATTAAAGATGTTGAGTCCCTTCATCACGCTGGGCTGAATTTCTCTTCCAAAATGGGTACCTTTAACCGACTTAATGTTTAACTGATTTAATGCTCCAATTTGTCATGGAGTGAGTGTGTAAAGAGGGGGCTGATAAACTTCATGAAGGTCTGCTTCTGAGGTCCTACTGACCTGCACGTTTGCAAGTCCAGCGCAGGGAACCAAGCTGTGTGCCATGGTGGCTACAGAGCACTGTGTGGGGAAGGTAAGAGAACAGAGGCCAGAAAAGCAACCAAGGTGGTGGATTAATATTCAGAAGCACATTTTAGCTTTGAAAAAGTGGGGATTTGGGGGGAAGTCAGGGCGTTCCCCCCCTTTTTTTTTTTGAGCAGCACTTCCAAGCAGGCCCTTTTCCCTCCAGCACAAGCAGTAAGACTGAAACCAGGTCCTGTGTGAAACACAGCCTTCTGAGCCTGCTGGTGTCTACTGCTGTATGCTGAATCCAGAGCTCCTCCTGGAGCTCCGCAGAGTCCAAGCCATGCTGCTGATAGAGCTCATCACTGCTGCTTGCCGCTAACACTCGAAGTACATATAGGGTGTATGCAACAGGTAGGCATAGGATAATTACGACAGTCTAATGTACACCTATACGTAGGCAGTCCTAGCTGACTTCAGTTAGTTCAACAGCTGCACCAAGCTACCTTTGGCAAGCTGAACCCAAGCACAAAAGTAAAGGTAACAAATCTGGATATATTTACACACTAAGTATATTTAAAGAGTTACACTCCTTTATTTTTTTGAGGAAAGGGCGCTTAACTCAGGAGGTGGGGGGAAGTAAGGGGGGATGTCCATATAAATCCTACTAGAACCCACAAAATCCTCACCCCGTCAGACGGTACATCTTTGAAAGCTGATGTCGTAGCAATGAGAAGTATTGAGACTCATTACCTCCACGGGAAAAGACAGCTAGCTCAGACCACTTAGCCTCCCACCTCTTCTATTAAATTTAGCTCACTTGCAAACCATCAATTTAGACACACACTGCTATTCAATGTTTGTCTAGCTGGGGGACAGAGGGAAGTCACCTAAGCATAGAAGCAGAACATGAAAACACGAGGATGTGTAGTGTGCAGGAGAGGGGAGCAGGGCAGCTCAGGGGCCATGGTGCCATCCGAGTTATACAGGGGTGTTTAGAAATTTCTAGGCACATACTAACATTTTACAACTCCATCTGTTACCCTGCAGCTATTGATCCCAAGAGTTCAGTGATGGCCAGGTAATTACCTGTTGATAACAAAACAATAACCCACTTAAACCATGATCAGTCACTTGAACCTGGCAGGTTTTCCCTGCAGGGCACATCTGACTGTACAGTGCTACAATGGTGGGCCTTGTAATGGTCTCTGCAACAGGGACAGACATAAGAAATTATGACAGCTATATTAGACTTCTAGTATTTGCCTTTTCTTAAGATGTTCAGGCTATTCCCTGCTGTTCAGTCATTTTTGAGACTAACGCTTGCTCCTTATGTTTCTAAAATAATAATTGAGGTTCTACATCAGGAAAAGCTGAGATTTTCTCATCAGAAACACTTCCCATCCCTGCCCACCCTGTCCACACAACCACAGCTGTACACACAGCCACATGTGGACATACTGTAACAGTTCCCCGAGGTTTTGCAATGAAGGCTTTAGGCTCTACAAAGAGGTAAAGATGAGGCGCCCAAGCAGTTGCACCCCTTCCACATCAGATAACGAATGATGGTCTTAAGTCACTGCTCCAGCACTGTATACATGTTCAAATATACATGTATGCATGCACAGAAAGTGTGAAATGCTATGCACACACACTTTTACTTTAAGACTCCAATGAGCTGCATGAAAAAATACATTATTTTATTTGCTTCAATTCAGCCTTGCCTGTAGTAATTTTTCTTTTTCATGTTTAAAAGACCTGTCCATTCTTCCTTTCCACTACAGGCTGGAAACTGAAATACATACATTTATGAAACAAAGAGCTCATAGGCTGGGGGGTGGGAAAGTAAAGTAAGTATTTTTTACCTGTTAAAATAAAAGAAGATCTTGCTAAACAACTGTTAAGTGTGAAGGAATGCAGCCCAAAAACCACAGTATAAGCTGTTTGGGTTTTTTACTGTTTGGTTGGTTTTTTAAACCATATCACCTTCAAAGAATTCCTGGATTCTAGCTTGATGCTGAAATATTAATACATTAAAGCAATATTTCACAATATCAAATATCCTCTAAAGAGCACTGTATCCTAATGACAGTGTAAGGAGAGTACTTATAGTCTTGCCTGATAGGAAAATAAATTTAATACAATCATGTAAGACAAACATGACACCAAAATACTTATTTATGGCATATATATATTACCTCTCTTTTTATTGATACATTTCCCCCCCCTTTTAAAGATGTCCAGATTAAAAACATCCAAGCCTGTTCAGAGAAGAAAACCTTCTCAAAACAAGTAAGAAACAAGAAAGGAAGCAGCTATAGTGCACCATCTGCTGCCAGTCCTCTTGTAAAATATGTTCCAGTCAACAGACAGTACATTTAGAGCAACACGTTTACACTGTTCACTCTCATCTGTTTACATGCTAAACAAATACCATCTGGGTACAAAGACAAGACATATGTTCAAAGAAGGAAGAGCCATTTGTCGTACTGTCATCTGAATTTATGAAGGAGAGAGCCATCACCTCAGCTGAATTAAGCCCCTAGACCCCTTTGCTTTTGAAGAAAAACCATCACCTACTGCCTCTCAGACAAACTTATCAACAAGCACTCCTGTTCTGGAGATCCATACTGTATTTTGGTGTGTACACATGCCTACAGTATCTCTGAGTATAGCTTCACCAACCACTCACATCCTAGCCTATAAACTGGCATGTGACTCTTTCCTCCAGAGCCACCAACCACCACACACAGGCTTTTATGGAAGCTCATCTGAATGACCAGTTTATTCCCTTCATAAATCTTGTTCCTAAAGTGTCTGGTCTGAAATCAGTAAGCTGAAGACACTTGAAGTTTCCTAGGATCAACACTTGGCCAAAACACTGCTGAAGGTCAGCAGCCAGACGCTAGCTTGCAAAGGAGATTTTGCCTAGATTTCTTCACCCTTGCAGAGGGTTCACATGGAAAGCTGTTACATAAAACAGCAGGTCCGCATTTTCCAAAGCAGACTGAAAAATCACTTTAGTTTCAAACTGGAAGCTTAGAAACCTATTCTGGCTAGGTTGTAGAGCACTTTAAATATACCAAGTGCTATGTGAAGTGCCAAGTATTGGAAAACTACTAATTCAACCAAGAACAGATGCTAGAAGCCAACTTCTCCAAGCTAAGCACAGGACTATGTTGGTACGGCCTCACATTTAGAATACTAGATGCTTCCACAGGCATACAGCCAGCCTCACACAGTGGTGCAATCAGTGTACATTAATACCTTCTGCACCCAGTTCAGAGACTTGCATAAACTGCGTACCTTGAAAACAGGATTCCAGTCAAAAGGATTAGCAATTGGATTCTAAGTAACTCCAAACACTTGTTATTTTATTAAATATGCCTGCTTTCAGCTGGCATCTCATCCTGAATATCAGCATTAAAACTGAGGAACATTTTGTTAGTGTTTGATTTCCTACTGTGAGTTCAAAATGTATTTTTAAATTTAAGGCAGGTTGGGTTTTGTTGGGGTTTTTTGTGGTTTTGTTTGTTTGTTAAAAAAAATAAAAATAAAAAAATTAAAAATTGCATAGTTCCAGGTTTTCTCCACTTAGTAGAAAGGAACAATTTTTCTGGTACCTCCAAACCTTGGGACAGAATTAACACACTTGTGTTTTTTCCGAGGCAGAAATGCATCCAAAGTAAAGTGGCAAAACTTGATTGTCTTTTCAAATGGATGCAAACCAAAAGCAATTCCACTACAGGGAATAAAAAAGTCCTGAAAAACTGAATCTATCCACAGGGTTTGTAAACGTGGGGCTTCGTCCATGAACTCAAGTTGAAAGGTTCTGAGCACGCCAGCACGCCATGTCCAGAAACACACATTAGCTTATGCTTAACCTAAAATCTAAAAAGCTGAAGCCTATTGCAGCCTATCGAAGCTGAACACCCAGCACATCATAGCCTAAAGCCCACAGCAGAAGGGGTCAGTCTTCCACTGAAACAGAACTACAGAAACCAAGTCTCTCACTATACTCCAAGTGGTTCAATCATCAGTAAATTTAAATTAATACAAAAACAAGAAGAGTGATTGATGTCACTCTGCTTCCCACATTCCTCAGAACGCCACAGTTTCACTATTTCCGTGTGAGTGACAGCAGACTACTAACACAGAGCTTAAGTTTCGTTTAATAGAATTTGTTACTACAAAGCAGCCTATTCAATTCTTGTTTGGTATTAGAATAGTGCTTTCTCTATATATGTAGTAGTTTAGACTCAGAGTGGCCTTTTTTCCTCAAGCTAAAGCTGTCAGTTGGACAGTAACATATCAACTTTACAACTAACCCAGAATCAGCTATTAACCAGGGTTAAAAAGGCATTTTGAATGCAACATGCTGGTATTATTTCCATTCAGAAATTGAGTAAGAAAAAAGAACTGAAGGCTCAGAAGATTACTTTGAAATCGTACAATTAAAAATGTGTTACTAATTGCTTGGAGGATGGGTATTATCACACAAAGTAAAGACTCAGCCTAGAAAGACACAATAGAGGAAAACAAAGGAAGGCCAAATCTCATCCGGATCTTTGACAGAGTTAGCAGAAATCAGTTCTGTTTGGCAGAGATCTATAAGAACTTGGACAGTTAATTTTCCTCAATCACTGTAAAACTGTTCTTTAACCAAGAAGGAAATAGTTCAAAATACAATTCAACCTGACCTACAGAAGTTCAGGGGACATTGTGGCCAAAGGTAAACCAAAAATACCTATCCCACTTCAAAAACCTACAGAAGAGTCTCCTCTTAACATCTAGGTCACCATAAATTGCTCCAGGCAGACTGTTTAAGTCTCCATGTCTAAATGAATGGCTATTAGCTTTTGGGCTCAAAGGAACTTGCAAGTCAGGACATGTATAAAGCTTCTTTGCTAATATTCAAATAGTCTGAACCAAATAACTCTCTAGGATAGAGCCTTAATGACTTTAACTTTTGCATTTCAACAACAAATCCAGCTGTGTGTGAGGTACATAGGTTTTACAAACCAGCCAGACATAGTATGACATCACCTAATAAAAACTGATACTAACAACAAAACAAATCTCTGGCCAAGGCTGAAAAAAAGTTTGATGCTTGGAGGTTATGGCAACTATTGCATTTTTAATTGTTTATTTTTAAACTAGTTTTGTAATACGGCAGTAAGACCATTCTTAGCAAGACTGGCCATAAAAAAACAGCCTTCATGAAATGAAACCACAGTATATCAGCAGTTATAAAACAGCTTTACAGCTCTGTACCTCTGCACTATAATGTTCAGTGCTATAAAAAGACCATGGTCTTATGAAGCCCAGGCAGCAAGCTTCTTCATTTCATCTTCATCCTCTGCTCTCTTCCTCGTTGATGCTGCAAAGAGAGAGAAACAATAACCATCAACTAAATATGACAGTCAGAGCCATTTTGTTTGTTAGCATGAGGACTGGCATAGCGCTTTTCAGTCTAAATATCTCAGATTAATTTATTGAGTAGCAAGCTAAACCTAGGTAATACAGTAATGAAGCTGATGAGGGATGCAACTGCTTTACTCCCACTGTTATCTCAAATATAACCCTGAGGTTAACAATATGGGTCTGATGTAACTCCTACTGAAAGGCTCCCACAGAAAATACATTTAATCTCTAAGAGTTGTCACATAAAGCAAGTGTCCCCAGGAACGCTGCCAGTTCTCTCACCGCCGCTTGGGCAGGCACAAGTGACCGATCCCTGGCTGGCTGCACATCCTGCTATCTTTCCAAATAGCACCGAAGAGCTCTTCATGTGCAGGTCCAGTCTCACTGCGTTTTAATGGGCGCTGCCGTTTGTTAAAAGGAAGAAATTCCTGAACTGTTTTTGTTCAGGTGACATCAGTTAACTAGTCCCTACTCTGCAAGTGACACTGGCTCACTGTGCAACTCGGGAAGATGACTACGACTTGCTCCATCCCAGTTTCTTCATCTCTGAAATCAGGAAGGTAACACGTATCTCCTATGAGAAACATTAACGGTTCTTATTTTTCTATTGCATTGTAATAGTAAGCATGGAGTTTCAGAAAAGACAAGCTGGTTTTGCAAGGCCTTAAACTATAGAATTGTATCCAGCTAATTTTGCCTGAAGCAGCCATAGAGACAGATAAAGCAGCAAATTAAAAGAAGCACATGGAGATGGCCTGGGTTTAAGAAAAATGTCAACTGGCACAGCTAGATCTGGAAAAGGATGTATGAACAAGTCATAAATGCCCAGACTGCAACTTGCACTGGGTTTTCCTAAATCTGTTTTTTCTTTTTACTAGCTGTTTTGCAACTGACTTCAGTAGATGAAGCCACAATCCCAATTTGAACATTTAAAACTGCTTCTCAGGATTTAAGTGCTGTCTGCCAAAACACATGTAAGAGTCTCTGAGCTAAACTGGTCTATGTAATCTGTTCTGCAGCAGAAAGCACCATAAACAACCTGTGTAACATGTGTGCTGTCCTTACCATCAAACATTTATACTGTTTTACTAGCATCAGTACACAGCAAGTCTTTCAGCTGGTAGAGGACAACAGGGACATGGTGAAAAGTGTAGTAAAAGTCAAATGTCTTTGGCTTAATTCAAAATGAACGGAGCAGAACTACAGAAAAAGAAGGCTACTGCTTAATACCAGGAATAAGTCTGCTCTGTAGAAAGCAAGCAAAGGAATGACAATATTTCTTTAAATACGTACTTCCTGCTGCTTCCTTCATTTCTCATTAAAATACCAGCGGTAAATATCATACCACTACCCTACAAAGCTGGATCTTTGCGACGCATTTTCAATATAGGTCAGACTCCAACTTAAAAAGACTACAGATTTAATTGTAAAAAAAAAAAAAATTCCCATTCCTCAGTAATTTCACTTTGTTTCAGGAGATGAATCAGTACATGCCCAAGGTCAAGTTCCCAGAGTTTGTCTCCCCCCCAAATCTACAGAGAATTTAGTGCTAAATGCTTTCATACAGGAAACCAGAATTCCATTCTGCTTTTCCTGATAAACGGATACAAAAATAGGAACAGGAATCTATAATACTTTAAAAGTTAAACCAGAGTTAACTCCTCCTCTCCTTCTCACATCATAGCTTAATCATGAGAAATGTAAAATGGCAAGCAGGCAGTTTACCAGGGTGAGAAGGCAGTGATGTGGACGGAACACTTGGCAACCGGACATCTCTCATTCCCTTGTTCAATTCTTCTTGCTCCAGTTCTTCTAATTCTGCCATCAACTCATCCTAAATTCAAGGAAAACATTATTTACAGTTTCATTGCCTTGACAGTGACCTCAGGCAAGGGCATATTTAATCACCATGAAACAAAGCATTACTGAAACAAAAAAAAAGAAACAAACCACAAACCAAAACAGTTTACACCTGAAAATAAATATGAAAAACCAATATACCACAAGTATGATTTTTACTAAATGTGGGTGGTAAGAGTAAACCTGAATTGAAAGTTGTAAGAAGGATAATGGAAGTTAGAAACAGGACAAGGAATAAAATTAGAAAGAAAACTGACAGCGGTGTAATACTTACAAAAAAGGCAAACACGGGAAAAAGAGAAGTCTCACTGACATCCTCAGGTTTGTTTCAAACTGGAGCCTATAGTCTTCAACAGATTCTAATTTTAATGTGTAATTTCTTCCATTTTAAAAACAAACAGTTTCCACTGGTTACACAGTAGGCTGACATTGAACATTATGCTTCAACCCTATCACACAAGTCCAGGATTACATATGATTTCAAAGGAGCACTAGAATCAGAGCTGTCCTTCTGGGTCCTGTTATTCACTCGTGAAGCATGTAACACACTTGGACTTTTAGCTGCAGAAGCTGATCTGGACAGATGATCTGATTCACTTGTATAATACTAAAAATAAAAAAGGCTACACACTTTCTTTAAAAAAGCCTATTTGTTGACTGGACTTTCTCAAAGAAAGGAAGCTAAATATTACATATTTGTAGAGTAATGGATCTTTGCCACACTAATAAATAGTTTAAAAAGAAACACTTGGCAAAAGTGGCTGGCTGGGGAAAAAGTGGCTGTAGCAAAGTGAGATCTAATAGGCACTGAAATGGGCTTTGCCTACCCATTTATACCTTATCACCAATGTGGAAGTTCAAATGTTAACCACATAGTCACTACAGGCCTTCTCAGACTTACTTTCTCATGTTTTCATATCTTAAGGCCAAAGAAAAGCTAGTATGCCTAGCTGACTTAGTTCACAATGCAAATGCCGGGATACCATCTATAGCATCAGGTCAATAGCTGATGTTCAACTGACAGCTGATCCCTCAAGGAAATGTGCAAGTTTGGGACCCCATATCTAACTTAGGCATTTAGCTGAAGAGCAAATATGTCTGTACTTCGAATGCCTCAAGCAGCGCTGTGAATACAAGCTTCTTTAAAAGTTAGTGTCCAAGCTGCTGTAAGGTCAATGGAAACAGGTAATTCTGAAGACCTCTACATGATCATCTAACACCCTCCAATACCAAATTAGTCCCTACCAACCTCTGCTGAACACAAACAATTCAGAGGTAGTATCAGCCAGAAGAGGCTCTCTTTAAAAAAATAAAACCATGATCATGACTCCTACAACTTTAACATAATGATGTAGTGGCTAGGATATTTGCTATTGAAGTAAGACAAGTTATTCTCATCCTCAAGCATGGATTTAACTTACATTTCCCACAACTCAGGAACTGCTTTACAACTAGGCCGTGGAGTATCACAGTAGCTATAAAAAAAAAACTCCTCTCTCCTCTTATCCTAGGCCAAAAACAGAGCAGAGGGAAGATATGTGAACTCTCAGGTTCCAGGCTTTGTCCACAGGAAAGTATTTCACGTCAGAAGTAGGCCTCCAGGAAAGGATTGCCTCTCCCAGTAAGCATCCTACTCAGGCAGGACAGAGTTTTCTGCATTCTTCATGACATACACTGTGTCAATCTGAAGAGAAAGAACCCTTAAGTTTCTGTGTCTGTCTGGAGCAGTAGAAATTACATGCTTCCATGATCTCCTTACACCCATGGCACATATATGAGGAGGAAATCCAAGTGTGTGGTCAAAATGTCCTTCAAAAAAATAAAATTAAATGTCATCCTCCAACACAGATCACCTCATAACCCAGCAATTAAGTCACTAATTCCAGTGCTCTCAAGCTGAAGTGTTCTGGAGACCAAACTTGCCAGTTACTGGACAAATGCTACAAGTATTAGGCCCCACTACAAAAGCAGGTGCTGATAAAATGATGCTCTATGTGACAGTGGCTCTGTCTCCCAGAACAGGAAACGTGCCCATCAACTTTGACTAGTATCTCTTTGGAACTGCCATGTCAATCTACAACATGCTTACTAAGTCTAGACTCCTAAAATTTAAGCAATGATGAAAAGCAAAAGGCACTGTATATCTGTTTGAGATGGCAGTGTTTTTCAGTTTTTTGAAGCCCAGTTTATACAGGTCAAATCCCATTCCTTGTGCCAGTAACAAACTGTTTCTTGAAAAGTCTATTTACATTCAAAGTGGAAAACCAGGAAAGCAGATAATGAGAATAAATACAAAGAATTAATACTCTTCTCAACAAATTATAACTGTTGAATGAAACCTCCCTTTCCCCCAAGTCAACCTAATGGATCTACTTCTGCAGAAAATCTGGAACACAGGGAAAGCACCTGCATCTCCAGTCACCAAAAATGACCTCAAAAAAAATGGTCCTAAAATGCACTTAGTCAAATGAATGTCTATTTGGAGCACAAAAAATTATATGTGTCAGTGTCCACTTGTAGCAGTACAAATGATATGTTTTAGTGACCTCTTCCCACAGTACAAATGAGAATAACAACTACAGGAGTGCAGTTAAAGTTGCCTTTCTTAAAATTTATATATAACTAGAAATATTTTTAGATTTTACATATTTTTACTATATAGGTATGTTATATATATTAATAGATATGTGCGTATATATGTATTTTTATATATATATAAAAGATGTATGTGAGAAGTAGGCAAACATCCTAGATGGGGTAAGCTAGAACCAAGGAATTTCACACCAACACGTTCTGAGAAACAAATGACCAGAACAAGCCACTAAACAACAACAAAATAGCTATGGAACCACTTAACAGCTAAAACTCGCAAGCCTGAGGTACTAACCTCATCAAACTCATCACTGAAGGCAGCTCGGTTTGAGATAGCTTCTGAAATTTCCTGGGCAACATCTTGCTGTTCAGTGATATCTTGCATTAAATCATCAATTTTGTTCAAGTCCCTGGCAAGATAACATAGAAACATTTTAAAAAGATACTTCATCATTCAAATCCTACAAAAGAGACTTAGAAAACCTTGAAGAGACTATTTTCTTTTTTATGCCATGGCTGCATATAAACAGCAGAATTCACAGGGAATAATTTTGCTCACCTACACCTTAATGTTTCCTGGTAAGCTTCTGTGTGTTCCAGCCAGTCAAATTTCTTCCACTTTGGGACTGTAAAAAAGGTCAAACTGCAGCAGTTTGTGTCTCTCTCCCTCTCTGTGCTTCTCAGCCAAGAGTCACATCCTCTGGGCA
Source organism: Psittacus erithacus (assembly GCA_009867235.2). Lineage (NCBI taxonomy): Eukaryota > Metazoa > Chordata > Aves > Psittaciformes > Psittacidae > Psittacus > Psittacus erithacus. The sequence goes on from WYDI02042221.1 coordinate 26,808, forward strand.
GACCCCACCTCTTTCCTAAGTCAGCATCTTTACAGATGGATCTTTTTTGACGTTAAACCTGGGGGAACTTAACAGGACTATACTCCATTTTAAATCTTCCCCTTATTGTTAACTTCATTATTGTTTCAGTTCCTGTTTACTTCTCCCAGAACAATCTTTCTCATTTAACTGTTTATTCAGGCAGGAAAACAGCTCATGAAACATGGGACATAAAAATACTACACAGACAAAAAAAGTCCCTCTCCTTTATTCAGGTCTAATTAGTACTTTGAATCACACAGCCCAGCCCACAGACTTTGAGGAAAAGCGTCCACTTAGCTTCTTCAACTAAGTTTTCTTCTGAAAAAACCAAGGACAGAGGCCAGTCTCCACTGCCAAGGCAGACTTAAGAAAAACCAGGTACCACATGGATCTCTCTAGTTAAGCAAGCTTCCTTCGAGACTAGCTGTTAAGAAAAGACATTTTTCTGCCAAATATAACACCACTGCATCAACAGCATTCCTGACATTAAATGCGTGAGCCAAAAATTAAGTCAGAACAGTCTGATTTGATAAAATATTCTTCAGTGATGAAATAGCTTGAAAGTGGTTAGTAGAGCTCAACTTGAAAGCTATTAGCACTTACATATTTTCATGCACTTTTTTCATAGCTTGTGCAGCATAGCCCATATTCTTGAGCACTTCTGTGTTGGTGTGGGAATTCTCCAATGCCTCTCTCTGGAACTCAATGGTTGAAAGTGTCCCATCAATTTGACTCAACTGTTTCTCATATCTCTTTTTTCTCTTCAGTGCTTGTAAGGCAGCTGGAATGGGAAGAGGCAAAGTGCACTGTGTATTTTTACAGCAAAATGCAAGGACAAGAAGTTCAGCACCAAGCCAACCTGCAGAATTTATAATTCTCACCCTCCTACCTTACTAGTAAGGAGACAAACTTTGACCACACCAGATCAGCAGCCTGTTTATCACCAACATGCTGTTGCATGAACATGCTGGGAAGCCTCTTTTAGATTAACTCCTTTGAACACCACAGGGAAGAGCATCTTCTTCCTCCACTGCGGGAGATCGTGAACTCCATCCTGTGCACACAGGCAAAGCAGGGAAGATGGGGAGGAAAAAGAAAAATGTCAGAGTGAAGTCAGAAAGGAGGAAAAAGGGGAAAAAGAAAAGAAGAGGCTGCAAACCATAAGTAAAAACTAAGGAAGACAGTGTAAGAAGATCTGTCATGATAACCACACCTCCATCAGTGCTGCTTTCTAAACTCTGTCTTAGCAGAAGAAGCTGCCAGATACAATGGAAAGCCCAAACAACCTAACCAAGCATATCATTAGATCAGATGAAGACTCATATTTCTGTGGCTCTCAGCTGCATCTACTATTTCTTTATAACCACTTATGAGCATGATCTTTAAACCTTAGAACTTGAAAACATACAAAACTTTGTAAACACAGGCATGGTCAAGTCCAGCTACTCCCTATTAACTTCGTAAATCACTGAGATTAGTCTTTGGCTAAGATTAGTCTTTTGTATGTGCTAAATTATGAGCAGCGTACTTTGCCCAGAGTAAATCATTACCAGAATGAACACATGTGACACAGAGAAGGAGAAAAGAACTTTCTCTTGGCCTCTAGGTGTGGAACACACACAATCTTGCCACAAGCATTTCCTGACCACTGTGCTTTCCAACCTACACATGTGCCAGGCAAGACAACAAACAAACAAAACCAAGAGACTTAGTTAACCCATAGCTTTTTCAATGCTATTAATAGCCATGTCTGTTTCCTTTTCTCTTACATTCAATTTTTAAATCAGGTTCAGAGCCAGCAAGCAACAGCAGCACTGCAGCCCCCTAAACTCAACCAACAGCAGCAATTACTGTTGCTTTCCTATTCGAGTAATTGCCCACATGCAATGATACTGAATCTTGACCCTTGGGTACACAACTTTGCAAATGAAGTTAGGATGCCTCCAAGAAGGGGCATAGATTAATGGTGTACTACAACAACCTAAAAAAAAAATATAAAAATCTAGTGCTTTGTCGACATATGCTTGAATCAACATGGTCAAGACTGCTCATTGTTAGCTGCGCAAAGACAAGCATTCACACAGGCTGAGAGCAACCTGGCTTAATGGAAGGTGTCCCTGCCCATGGAAGGGGGGCTGGAACAAGATGATCTTTAAGATGATCTTCCAATCCAAACCATTCTGATTCTAGCACCAGCAGTAAAATGTTTCAGGACAGCAAACCACAATCACAACAGATTAATCACAGTACTCAAATTCAGGATTTTCCCAGGTTTTGGGGGATGGTCCAAAGATCATGCATACTCTGAAAGCATGAATGCCAGGTGATGTCATGTAAACTGCAAATGTGAAAAATTGTAAAATTCTCATTAGCAATTCCAAAATACATCAGTTTGATTTAATCTCAAATATTTTTTTTACATACTTCTTTCCCTACTTATTTATGCTTATTATTGTTAGTATTAGGACACCAACTACTTCCTTCCTTAGCTTCAGTTGAATCAAAATTTGATCTTAGGATTCTTATGTTAGGAAGCCAGAGATTCCATGTAAATTTAATAGTCTAAAACTGTGCATAGCACTGGCTGTGCCAGGGAGGGCTTCAAAGCCCTGTGGACTGAGGAACACTAACTAGCTGGTGCAGAAAGACTTCCATTGGTGCAAGTTGCTACTACACAGCAATATTTCCAGTTGCTGGTTTTTTTTTTAGAAATGGAACTTTGTAATGGTGCTGACTGCTCAGAGAGAAAATGGATTTCCTCAGTTACATACAAACTTGTTTTCAAAATCCTGAAGGTTCCTGTATTAACACTTAATTAAACCACACCCAAACTAAGTGTCGTGGTTCAGGTCCAGCCAGCCAGTAACTCAGAACCACGCAGTCTCTTTCTCACTCCTCCCCCTTCCCCCCCCCCCCCCCCCCCGGCCAGGGGGACAAAAGACCGTTGCTCCCCCCGTCCGCAAGAAAAACAGACCCCCAACCAAAGTAAAAAAAACAACCCC